>OOFG01063883.1:0-10293 GCA_900323295.1 Molva molva | reverse complement strand
TCCCCGACCCCCCGCACCGCAGGAGACACGCTGGACAAGGCTTCTGACCTGGTGGCCCTGCTCCTCCAGACGGTGGAAAAGGCGGCGGCCCAGAACTCCCAGCATGCACTGCTGGCCGAAGGCGCGGCGGCTTCGGTTCTCCTGTGCCGACTGGCTCTGCTGGAGACTGTGTCAGGTCAGACCCACAGCGTCCATGTCATGATATGTCTTCTGAGGGTTTTGTTTCTTTGGTGGTCAAGGACCACAGATCCTGGTCAATTAACATTTCAATGAACAAAAATATGATGTCTATCTTTGCAGAGGCCAAATTGACAAATTTCTGGAGTCTGATTTTGGATGAGACGAAACCACTGTTCACCACCGAGAAGTTCCTCAGCCAAGCCAGTGATGAAAGTAAGGCCACTCATTCTGCTGCACCAACACTCCCACATATGTTCAGCGTGATTACCAGCCAGACAAGAGGACTAACGTCTTCTGTGTTTCCAGCCATGTGCACCATGCTGCAGCTGTGTGAGAGGCTCTTCCTGGACCACGCCCACAGACTCACCCCCAGCAAGTCCAAGTGAGTCTTTTTATCCTTTATTTACCTGTTCAAGAAAATAGTTGAAAATGATAACCTACCTCATGCGATAAAAACAGAAGGGAACATGATCTTCTTTCAGCCTTCGCATTGAAAACAACTTGAGTCTTTCTATCTATGAACTTTTGCTGAAGGAATTCCAACCAACAAATTTGCGACGTAACTGGTGGAACTGTTTTGGAATGTGCCCATCTAACCCGGCCCCCTCCGTCTGCAGGATGTTCCACCGGGCCGTGGTCGCCGTGCTCCGGTCCCGCTCCTGGCAGGTGCGGAAGCGTGCCCAGCAGATGGTGAAGAAGCTGCTGTCTGCATTGGGGGGCTCCAGCCTGGCCCACGGCCTCCTGGTGGAGCTCAGCGTGGTCATCAACAAACACACGGTGAGGAGGCGCTACACCCCACCATCTCGTCAAAGAGACGTTCAGTCGTTCAGGTTTTTGACCGAACCCGTCCCTGTTTGACGGAGCTTGATCTGGCCCTCCCCAGCTGGTGCCTCAGGACGCGCTGGTGTCCGAGACGGGAGAGCTGACGGAGCTGGGCCGCGCCTACACCCCCCCCCGCGCCCTGCTGGAGGCGCTCCACGTCATCTGCTCCTGCGTGGGCCAGTGGGGCGACCAGGGCGAGGCCGAGAAGATGGCCATAGCGATCATCAGCGTGACACACCATCCCTCCATAGGTACAGCCCGTCGTCACGGTAACGAGACAAACCCCCAATGGCAGTAGTGAGGAGGATGGAGCGGAGCAAGTAGGGATGGGTATCGTTAAGATTCAACGATGCTACTACCGTTATTGATCCAGTACTTTAACGGTACTCTTATCAGTTCTTATTGAAACAAAAATAACTAAATATAAAAAACAATTGACAGCGAAAGAACAGACTGTGGCATAGAGCAACATGGATGGGGTTTCTATGCCGCTGAGCTCAAGCGTTATTTTAGCTTCTTCTGAAGTAGGATAAGCATATCTGCCTTTTCTTTACTTTTCTGGCGATCAAGAAATGCGCCGGATTGTTTTCTGCGCAAGCTCTTGAATAGCGCTTGTAGCTTATAATAGCGCGATGCGATTTCATTGACACTTTACACAATGTACAAACCACCGTTTTAGTTTGATAATTTGAAGTACCCCGTTCAAAGCAGTGTCTCAATTAGAACGGTGGGTCGTGTTTCCAACGAGAGCGCTCACACCGTTACCCCTGACCACCCGTTATATCGAACACAGAAATAGATCTCAAATGGAATCTCCCACGTGTGTGGTCCTTCTGCCACGCGGTGCTGCCCGACGTGAACTGTTTCAGAAAGGAAATTGGGAGAAACGATGACGTCAACTAAATGCCACAGCCCTTTTCTGAAATGTTACATGGTGGAGCTGGACAGGAGCCAATATTAGCCTATATTGTTTGGGGAGAACCCTGATATAGGGATAGGCAACCAGCCCACATGAATAGAAAATATGTTTCCTTAATCTGTGAGGAAAGGCAGAGGGAGACATCCCGGCCCCCACTTAAGACACACTCGGAGAACATGGAATTTTCTCCTTTATTTAGCCTAGAAAATGTTTGTCCTTAAATTCTCCCAATACTGATGGCAGCACCGGGTACGTCTGAGCTTATCGATACTATGGTCTTTACTCCGGCGACATCAACAATTTCAACTCTCATTGCAAAACAGGCTTTTGGTGTGTGGGGGGTTACTAAGCATTTCATCCCTTCGCCCCCCGGCTCTCCCTCCCCTGTGGTTGTAGTGGCCACCCGGCCTGGCTTCTGGCCCGTGCTGCTGTCTGCCATGAACCTGCAGACCACAGACTTCATAGAGACGCACCTGGAGAGCATCCTGCCCCACCTGCTGGAGCTCAACGAAGACAACCAGGTCTCAGCTTTGTCTCTTCTCACGAGCCGCCGTGCAACACCGAGGCGATGTGTCTCACTGCTCCGTGTTTTTTTTATTCTTGATTTGTCATTGTGTGTGTGTGTGTGACTTTAGGCGGTGAGGAACGCCGTCGGAGCCCTGTCCACTCTGTCCCCCACCAAGCTGTTGCCGCGGGTGATGGAGCAGGTGATTGAGTGGCTGTCGCGGCTGGCCCTGCGCCAGGTGACCCGGGAGGAGTACGCCATCATGCTCACCCCCGAGGGAGAGCTCTACGACAAGAGCATCGTCCAGAGGTAGAGACGTGGCCCGCCACACACTACCAGCAGGGGTCGCCCCATGGCTTTCTCTGGACGTGTTGTTTATTTATTTTTTTGTGGATCCGTCTGGAATTAGGGTTTAGAGAGAATCAAAAATGGGCCCTAGGCTGAATTATGCTTAATGCATGATGATTAATTTATGACAGAGAAACAGCTTTGAAAAGCCTTAAGTTGGTTAAATTATTAAAATATTATATATTTAGATGTGACAGCAGGGAACCTGTCATTCAAAACGAGGCGACTTCATTAGTTATTATTACTATAGCTGAATATTATGTTCAATAGCAATAGGAGTGACTATGCTATGTTTACACTTGCATCTTTTTCCAAGCGCCTGCGCCTTGCTTTAATTGTTTCCGAATAGGAGAGGGTGTATTGGGCTGCATGCAGACGCCTAAACAAAAAGCACCACGCCCACAGTCTTTATCCAAGTTGTTTCGGCTTTTTCGTGCGGCTGCTCCGAGCCCTTAGGTTGAAAATCTCAGACCTTTTCAGGAAAGCGCCGTCGTCGTCACTGTTGCTTTTCCCTAGTCCCCCAATCACAGATTCTCTTGTCTATTGTCAGAAGAACATCTAATGTTTGGAAAGAGTAGGTTGTTATATATATATAAATTGTAGACTCTACAGTCAGTTGCTCGCGCTAATCAAAACTGTAATGTTTGTGAATACACCACTTAGCACTCATGGATGTGTAACAAGAAGTTGTCGCTACGATGTTGAGCTAGGAGCTAGCATGGCTAGCTGTCATAGATGGAGTTAACAAAAAGGGATGCAGCTGTTTTTTTCAGTCTAAACTTGCTTCATCCCAGTGCTTCCAAGCGCCATGCCAGCCAACATGTGGATACAACCCTTAAGGAAACGCTCCGGAGTGACTGAATAGTTTGTATTGCCTGAAGGGCCGACCGAGTGGTGAAACACGGCTTGCTCACCGCAGCTGCTCCAGTCTGCAAATGTGTTTCTCTGTGCATTATTCATATTAAAGCTGCTTTGATTAGGTTTAGTGTCTAGTGGAATGTGTTCAAACCTAAGAAAGTACATCTGACTTTTGGTGATTTATTAAACGCCTTGAATCAAAGGGTCTTTCTTGTTCTTTATTCGTTAGACTTCTTGTGTCTTATTTTGGAAAATTATCAAGTGCATTTTAACTACAGATCTTTGTCATGTTGATATAATGACTAATCCTCCCTCTCCATGGTCTCCCAGCGCCCAGCAGGAAAGCACCAAGAAGGGCAGCATCAAGCGAGAGAACAAGGCCTACTCCTACAAGGAGCAGATCTTCGAGCTGGAGCTCCAAGAGGTAGTGTCCTCTACGCCGACGCGTGTCTGATCCGAGTTCAGCGATTTGTTGTGCGGAGAACACTCTGGTCACCGCTGTTGTCCCTCGATCCGTTGCAGGAGATCAGGAAGAAGAAGGGCATCAAGGACGAGGTGCAGCTGAGCAGCAAACAGAAGGAGATGATTCAGATCCAGGTGGAGAGGGAGGCCGCCATCCGCAAGAGACTCCAGGGGGTACGCTATCCGGATCAAACTCCTCTCGGAACATAGTGTCTCCTGTTGTGTGTGTGTGCGCACCTTCTGACCAACTATCTGACCCTCCACCACCTCCAGCTGGACGTGGAGCTCCAGTGCGCCGTGGGCCTGCTGGATGCCGTGCTGAAGGAGGGACCCCCCCAGATCGTGTGGCAGCTGCCCAGCGTCCTCCAGGCCCTGATGCCCCTCCTGCAGTCCCCGCTGGCCTCACCCCGCATCAGACAGGTCTTCCTCGACATCGGGGTCTGCCTCATGCCCAAACACATGCACCAACTAGGTACGGGATCCGAGCGTTGCAGACGGCCCCTCTACCACTCTGCTGTTGTATTCATTGTTGTCTCATCCTTGGGGAGAAACTGATCTGTATGCGTATTTTATTCTCTCTCCTCCAATCAAAGCGATGCTGGTGGGTCATGTGACCCTGCGACTTGTGAAGCCAGCGTGTGAGCTGGACCCAGCGTGGTCCCAGGAGGAGCTGGACACGGCGACCCAGCGCACAGTGTTGCTGCTCTACACTCACACTGTCCCACAGAGGGAGAGCAAGGCTGGTGAGGACGGAGCACACTGGGTCTGGTGTAGAGGAGGGTTGTGAGGACGGAACCCACACTGGGTCTGGTGTAGAGGAGGGTTGTGAGGACGGAACCCACACTGGGTCTGGTGTAGAGGAGGGTTGTGAGGACGGAACCCACACTGGGTCTGGTGTAGAGGAGGGTTGTGAGGACGGAACCCACACTGGGTCTGGTGTAGAGGAGGGTTGTGAGGACGGAACCCACACTGGGTCTGGTGTAGAGGAGGGTTGTGAGGACGGAACCCACACTGGGTCTGGTGTAGAGGAGGGTTGTGAGGATGAACCCACCCTGGTCTGGTGTAGAGGAGGGTTATGCCGATCGACAATGCAGCGTCATGAGGAATCATCTACTCCAGTGGCGATTGTTTATTTCAGTTTTTTATGTTATTCTATATTTTATTTTATTGTACCTGGATGAGATCAGAATAATTATTCATTTCTGAACCAGGGTTTTTTCTGGGTCCCCACTTTACAAAAATGACAAACTATCTCGACCAAATTGACAATAGGCATTGCGAGAAGAGCATAATTGCACGTCAATGAACAAACCTGCCACGGATCACTGCCATTTCCCCTTCACTTTATACGAGGTCTGTTGTATTATAGACCTGTTGAATTGATGAACCACACGTTTCTTTATTTGATTTCTTTATTCTTTATTTTATTCATTTGATTGACTTAATGTTTTCCACTCAATATTGATAAATGCATTAAGATGAGTTAACAGGCTATACATTTTCATCAGTTAACAAATTTCGGCCCACCCATTTTGTATATAACCCTTTATAAATGAGATAAAATAAATGCATTTAGTTAACAGGCTAATTTCTTTCATATAAATTATGCAACACAGAATTTTGTCCATAGCAGCCTTTTATGAGATGAATCTGTGTGCCTATGGGTACACAGATTGGGAAAGGGCAACATCCGTATGTGGACTAACCCTTACCCAACCCAGTCTTTGGGAAACACTAACCTAATCGGTAACCAGATGTTAAAAACAAAGTAACAATATTCTTAATGGAGCTGAAACTCGCACCAGGTCCGAAATGGGGTTCCCAAAGTAGTCTGAACGGTCGGTGACATCACCTTGCCCCAATTGTTGGGGAATCAAAACAAAGGCACGAGCTCATTATTCACCAGAGACACCCGTCCCCGTAGTGATCGTTTTACTCTTGATTCACCCGTTGGTTCCCTTGCCTCTCGTTTCCAGACGTGACTCCTCTCTCCGCTCCGGCCTTCTCCTTCTGCTTCCCCCTCCTCAACGCCATGCTGAGGGACTCGTCCGGCAGCACGGAGGAGTCGGAGAGCCTCATGACCAGAGCTCTGCAGGTGGTGGACGTGCACGCTCAGCTCCGCGCCGAGACGGAGTGCACGGACATCTTCATCGATGAGGTGAGTGTCGACACGGCCGCTCCTCGAGGAGGGACGAGAGGGTTTGTCATCTGCGGTTATGTTGTGTGCGGAATAGTACGACCTTCGTGTTGAAGAAGCTGTCTCGTATGCTTCGTGTTTCTCCACGTCATCTACGTCGCGTTCGCAGACGTAGATGACGTGGAGATACATGAAGTATACAAGATGGTTTCTTCCAAATGAAGAAGCTATCTTGTATGCTTCATGTATCTTTATTAAAAGTAGAGCAATGTCATGTATCATAAACGTCATCCATTTATTAGTATTTGTTGTTCAGGCGGCCGGTGCGTTAACCAGTGCATGTGTTGTGTTCTTGTGTGTCAGAACGGCCCGGAGCTGCTTCCCCGCGTGGGCATGCTCCAGCTGCTGACCCAGGTCATCGCTACCTCCACCCCCAGGCTCCAGGTACACCCAACACACTGGTCAGGGACCACGAAGAACTGCACACCAGGATGTTGTAGAACCAGTAGCTATATATTGTTAAGTCGGGATTGATAACGTTTTGGTGTAGCATTGGAAAAACATCAATGATGTGGATATTATTGTTATTAATATATTTATTTTATAGATAGTTTGAGTTTATTCCAGCGACAATATGAAGGCATCGTTGGAGCATTAAATAGCTTGCCTAGGAATAATAATACTAAATATATATACTTCAGTATTTGAGTGATGGTATGACACGGTACATGTGGGCTGATGAAGACCTATCCATTCACATGGAGCCATCAGCCGGGCTCAAGGCTTACTGTATGTGTGTGTCTGCGTGTGTGTGCAGGTGTTGGCGGCCCAGTGTCTGACAGCATTGTGTTCCAGCGCTGGAGGGGAGAAGGGTTGTGCCGTGGCGGAGCAGTCTGAGATCGACGTGCTGCTGGCAGCCATGCTGGCATCATGCTTCTCCGTGCGCGATGCAGCGCTCAGGGTGAGCTGAAGGGAGCTGCTTTTTAAAGAGCAGAGGGTCTGTCTGATTCCTCTGTATGCAAGAGGTCTACGGTTGTTGGGTTATGATGGCCCAGTCCTCAATTGTTTAAGTCGAAGCTCTATTTAAGTATCATAATTATGAATATGACTGTCTGTGGTTATTACAATAATGCGGTTGGCCCAGGCTACAAACACCTGTTTGCAGCGCAGGGCTCAACAAAGACATATCATATCTGAACAGTCTAATTGGTTAAAACACATGCTTTATTGGAATAACGTTTCAAAAAGCAAAACTGCAATATTACCTAAGTGCCGTGTGGGGGAAGTAGGTGGCATTCGGATTCACTCTTGAGCCAAATCAGACTTCGGAAGAGCTTCAAAGAATCTGTTCAAATGATTGAACACAGATGGATGGTACCTGACAAAGGACATGCCAATACTGCGACAAAGCGACTAATAAAGGGGTGAGACCAAATTTGTTAGGGTGCCACTAAATGAAAAAGTTTGTGGCACCAGTATAAAATGTTAGTCTTGAGCCCTGCAGCGTGTTGGTAACCTAGTGGTAAGTGGTTTGCGTATTGACTCATGCTGTTGCTCCCTGTGCAGGGCCTGCTGGAGATGGAGTTCGCCCTGCCCACCGACAGCTCTGAGGCCAGCGGGCTCAGTCTGCTCCAGAGGGTCTGGGTTGCCAAGTTTGACGTGGAGCAGGAGGTCCGAGACCTGGCTGAGAGGTAAGTCACAGAGTGCCCATAGGACGTAACGGAGGGAACGTGACTCTGAACACATTGTCGGCTGTGCAAATACTTTAATTGTATAAGCTATACAATGAAATTAGATTTGACTAATGTTAAATAGTTAAAGAATATGGGAAGTGTATGGGAAACACTACTGTCCAGCTGAAGGAAAGTATGTGTGGGAAACACTGCATTAGCTTGGTGGCTGGCATGAGCCACTTGTCAAAGTAGCACATCGTAGTAAACTAGATCAATATTTCCCCGGAAGTTATAGAGTAAAGGGCTCATGACGGAAATGACTTGCGGCCAAATGTAATGGAACGTTACTGTGCCCTTTACCCAAAGGTCACCGCTCAGTATGTAGCTCTGCATTGAAGTAAAGGTTGGATAAGATTTTGGTACAGTGGCTAAAAAGACATAACATTTCTTTGAATTTATTATCAAGATATAAACTTAACAGTTCTTAATTGGCCATCATTTCCTCAACCAAGGACAGAAAGGCACATATCTTTTATTTTTTTAATAAAAACATACCTAGTTCTAGGTATTATTAAAATGTGTCCACATGATATGCTGGCACTTACAATGTCCCCTGCTGTTTAATAAACACTTGTTTAAAAAGGGACGGTATGACTTGCCTGCTGAAATACGGGCAAGAGGGAATGTCGTACAATCACTCAATCACTTTAAATGCCAACCAACCAATGCCAACCAATAATTGTTTTGATCATATCGAGTTGGCATCACAGTTACTGTTATCATCGCGGCTAGCGACCTTTTAATGAATTGATTAATTGATTACATTTAGCATGCATGGGGCATAACGTGTTGTGTTCTTATAACGCATTACAAACCAGACGCCATCTCAATTCTTTATTTGCTGAAAGACCCGGCTCCGGGGGAGTTTTGACCTCAGTTGTGCACACAAAAGTTAGGCACGTAACATCCGTCATCAAACTAGACTATATTAAGTCGGATCACAACACATTCACCGAACGCGTTGTGTTCGTACGAACTCGTGCACGTGTACGAACTCGTGCACGTGTTCGTGTGTTCGTGTGTTCGCGTGTGTGTACGTGTTTGTGTGTGTACGTGTTCGTATGTGTACGTGTTCGTGTTCGTGTGTGTACGTGTTCGTGTGTGTACGTGTTCGTGTGTGTACGCGTTTGTGTGTGTACGCGTTCGTGTGTGTACGCGTTCGTGTGTGTACGCGTTCGTGTGTGTACGCGTTCGTGTGTGTACGCGTTCGTGTTCCGTTACACCCCTTTTATCCACTGATGACAGTAGGTCACATCACATGACCTTTAAACCATTCAGCTAAGCCGATCTATTGCAACCCAGTCCAGAGTATAACCTCGAGTGTGTGTGTGTGTCCAGGCTGTGGGACTCCCTGGCCCTGGAGCTGGTCCCCGAGCTGTGCTCCCTGCTCATTGGAGATGTCACCCACCACGAGGAGGTGGTCCGCACGGCGGGGGCCGACGCCCTCTCCAGCGCCGTGTGCCAGTACAAGGAGCAGTCCGGCCCGGTGCTCGGCAAGCTCACCGAGCTCTACCACAAGAAGCTCTACGTAAGGAAGGACCCCTCCCCCGCACGACACTCCCCCGCACGTGAGACTCTCAGTGGATGGACAGGGCAGGATGTCTAAAGATGGCTGTTGTGTTGTTTCACAGAGGCCACCGCCCGTGCTCGACGGCCTGGGCAGAGTCATTTCGGAATCTCCGCCTGACCAATGGGAGGCCAGGTAAACGACCACATGACAGCCTTATAGTGTTGTCACGATACTGGATTTTCTAACTTCGATACAATACCTTGAAAAATATCGATATTCTATACCATTTTCGATACCACGGGGAAAATTTGACACAACATTGAGGTTTTTATTAACCTCTTCATTACTAGGCCTATTTCTGAGATTTTTGTGCAAGAGAAATATTCAATGTGGATACTACTTGGTTAGAGTGAAGAAAGCTAGAACACAGCATAAGTGGAAGATTTTATTTCCACCTGAAATAAATTTCATATTTTAGATTGAATAGCACCTAGTGCATAATCAGTTGGTAGCCCTATGCCATAGAAAAACATCTGAGTACCTGGGTCAATATTTGATGCCAATAAAGTGAAGTAGGGCAAAGATAGAGGGGTTTTAATAGAGGTAGGTTCAGGCGAAATCTCAATAAATCAATAAATCCAATGAAAAACCAATGCAAAATTGACAATACAACCTTTAAGAGACACAAACAGGTAGATATCTTGAGAACCCATTGTACAATTTTGACACTTGACCCCTCTATTGAAAGGTCAGGACAAAATATAATTGAATGACACCAAGCCAAACAATCGCAATTGCACCATATGGCCACCAGATAGC
>OOFG01063881.1:0-10410 GCA_900323295.1 Molva molva | reverse complement strand
CTCAATGTATATAGAAGCTCTAGAACCATGCATAGATTGTCAATTACAATAAACACAGTTGTGAGCTTCAAGGTCATTTCACCCCTCCCCTTCCCATCTCTTTCCAGCTGCCATGAGCAGGTTGTATGGTTCAGTCCATTCAGTGGGAAGATTCACCTATCACTCCTTCTCCTCCTATGTCCAGCAGACACCATAGCTACGGGCGACCACTGGAGCGGGCAATCGCTGCCACAGCAGCAGGCCTGTCCCAACCCACTGCTGGATCACTACTTCTTACATGGAATCCCAGCTTCACAGCCCCCCGCCATCTCGGTCCACCAATGAATGACTTCAGTACTCATTATTACAAAAGGGCTTCAAACAAAATATAAAGCTAGAGCAATTGAAACGCCTCTTATCTTCCAGAGTGGATTGATGGGAATGAATGGGAAATGGATTTGTTTAAGTCGCAGTGCACGAAAGATATATTGGATAGGAGTGGTTGTGTATGATTGTGCGTAATCTTCACACCTGGAGCAAACACTATGACTAGGTCAAGAAGGACTGGATGACCTTGATCAGCATTACCCCTGAAGCTAAGGTAAATACAAGGAGCAGGAGCTAGGCTGTGATCAGCGGAGGCCATAAAATCAACTATAATGTAGACATGTTTAATGGAAAAGATTATTGCATATATGAGGGGTTGCATGGTAATTTTCTTGTTCAACTTGAGTGTTTTTGTTCTAATGCTTGGATAGAGTACATGCGCGGGTGAATACGCGCGTGTATGTGTTGAGGGCAAGAATGATGGGAGGTGTTCCACAGTATGGGGAGTGTGTGACTGCAGCGTGTCGGCGTTTCATTAAGACACCAGGATCTCCCCATGGGAGCAAAGCCTACAGTCCTGTGAGAGCCTCCATCACACAGGCGTTTGTCAGGGCAGAGAACGCGCCCAGCTGAAGCAAAGACTGAACTACTGTGTGTCGACCAAGCCTGCTAACAAAGAAGACCTTTCAGAGCTCTGCAGTCTCCCTCTCTCCCTTCCTCCTCCCCTCTTGCGTGCTTCCAGATGCCGTAATGAAGGCTGTGCTCGGGCCTACTCTACATCTGGTCGTTAGCACATGCTGGTGCAGGGTGACACGGCTAGTGACCTTTGTCCCAGGTCTAATGGCATTGGGTGTCATGCAAATGCCCATTTCTAAAGGATGGCATGACAAATAGTCCCACAAGACACACAACATAGCAGCATAAACACCACTAAATGGTGTAATATTAAGATGTTATTACAATGCCACAATACAACAACAAAATGTATTATTCGATTTAAGGCCATCAACCGATATTTTGGTCATCCATTTATTTTGTTGGCTAAACAAAGGGATTTGAACTAAGTACCACTGTTTGCTAACTGGTTTTTCATGTAAACATAGCCTAACTGATATTGTACTAGCAAGGGAGTGCCTTTGATAACAATTCTCTACAATTATTATTATTATCCAATGTACTCCATAGAAGAAAATATGTGTGATTGTTTGTTATTTTGACATGATTATTGTTTATGCATGGGATAAAGTGTAAATACTTAAAAAGGGATACGCCCAGATACCTGTAAATTGGCCGTTAGTTGTTAAATTCCAAATTCATCATTGTGCGTCGAGAAGGGGAAATGAAGTCGTCTGAATCTGGTTAAGTTGGCAAACGCCAGTTCACAGATATCTCAGCATATCCCTTTAACCAAATGCAAAGTAACAGCAGTCCATCACCCAAACAGGTATTTCAGCCTGGTTATCCTGCCTTTACTGTTGGAATTGAATGGCAACCAAATGTGGGTGAGGAGGTGTTGTATGCTTCAGGCATGCACATAACAGGTGTTCCCAGATGAGCAAGCTTTTCCTATGTCTTAAGTCCAGAACAAATTGCTCTGGAACAGCCTCCCATGACAGAGCAGTGGCCCTACCACCGGCCGATGACATTCACATAGTTAAACTGAGGAGTGGGGTGATCCGAATCCGAATCATCAGATTTCTGAAGGGCGTCACTACTTTGGAGAAAGCTGGAGCCCACAGTGATTATTGACTGAACACTGTTAACATTGTAGGTGTTCATTCACAACACTTAAGCTTGGCCCACACTGGGACACAAGAGCCATGAAGCAATGTTGTGGTTCTTATGCCAGAGCCAGATATAGCTGGACATCATGGGGATAAAAATACACAAACAGAAGGGAGGGTGCACAGAAGGGAAGGTGTATATGGGGGGGGTCCTTAGCACAACTAAGAATTTACATTTCTAAGCAAAAGAGAACAGCAATTAGATCCCTAGGCTAAACTCTGCCATTCCGAGTGGTTACCAAAGGCTTCAATGGGTGACCATTTAGAGATAATCACCTCCCTGGGCAAATGTAAGTATAATGATACACAGCCCATTGTGGCTGTGGAAGACATGACGCCAGGCCCCCACTGGTCTGTGCTGGCAGGCGCCGCCGGCTACTGCATGACAACCTAACTGGGGGCACAGCCAGGCAAAGACTGCATCAAAAGGTGTGGTCACAGAAAAAAAAATAGAAATCTGGTGGGCAAGTTTAGCTTTGATGCTGCTTGAAAATGTCTACAAAGCTCCAGGAAGGGGACCATTTACAGAAAGGCAAAAAGGACCAGTGGAGAACATGTAAGCTTGAACGCAAAGGAAGTAGAAAAGCAGTCACTAGCTAACTTCCAGCTACCAATCAGAAGGCCTACAGCCCTGACAATTTCATGTGGTTTATCACAACCGTGTTGTAATGTTACTTCACCAGTGGCTCAACATTGTTCCATGCCATGGTGAAATAAAATGTTCAAGACCCACAAAACCTAGCATGATCTCATCAAACAGACAACATTCATGACCGGTTACTGTAGTCCCCCAATTATACTGGCAAGTAGAACAAAGACAATTATGATACAGCACTTTCTAAGTCATCTATAAATGTACAAACAAATATGTATGTGAAAATTACCTACACAATATTAACTCTAAAATGGCTATTGTAGCTGGTAGAGAAGATAATAAATATTGTTTCAGATGCCTAACCATGTCAAACTAAGATAAGTTGCATCCAAGCTAAGTCGCCTGTCCCTCTGCAGACAAGGTCAAGTTAATATAACTGAAACAGTATGATCCTGAACCCAGTCTGGCTATATTGTTTTCTCCTTCATTGATAAATACAAGCGCTCAGTTGACTCATTAATGAATACCCACACGTTGGACTGAGTTGAAGTGATAGAATAACATTTGCTCTGAGAGAAGGGGTGTGTGGGAGTGGCAAGAGCTTTTCAATAATTCCTGTGCACTTCCTCAGGTCACAGAGTAAACGGCATGGGGGTGCTGTGCTGTGCTGTTGCTCTGGAAAGTGGACTTGATTAAAGTGGTCATGAAAAATAATTACTTGCTGCAGAAAATGACAGCTGACAAAAAAAAGATGAAGAATTAAAGCTAATCACCCTTTTTGCAAAATTGTTGGGAGAAATTGAAAAAGAATTGATATTGTGGTGGAAACACTCAAACCAACCGTGGTGTCAATGCACATAAAAAGGGCCGATCACAGCATGTGCTTCTTATACAGCACGTTTCCCTTACCAACTTGATGGCCACATATTCATTAGTGTAGAGGTTCTTCCCCAGCCGCAGCTCTCCGAAGTTTCCACAGCCAATCTTTTTCCCCACGCGGAAATTTGGGCCAACCATAAGAACCCCGGAGTTGGTCCCTGAACTCCGGCCCCCGTGTCCAGTCCGGCTGCCCGCCGCCTTAGACATCTTTTTCCCTTCCTCTGTCTCACCCTTGCCACCTCTCTTGTCAAAATCCATAAGCTTGTGATACCCTGGCCTCTCCACGATTATTCCCCGGCCATGCGAACCACAGGAACTCCAAAACAACGACCCGGGGACACTTAAGAAAGGGGGAGGCAGACAAGCGCCACACAAGACAGAGGAGAGGTGTCGCTGTGCAAATGTACACTGGATCACAAGTCACTCCTATAGGCTGGAACTGCAGCTGAAGTTCCCCCTGTGTCTGGCCGACAGCCTACAGACTTATTTCCTTCTTCTGCTTGTTGTTGCACCGGAAGCTTCTGATGTTGCTGCTCTTGTTCCTCGTTCACCAGAGACCGGTTCCTTTCGGTTTTTGTATCTCCAGCTCCGCACTAGAGCTGCCTGTCCCTGCCTGAAGTGGGCAGGTAGTGCTAAGATGTGCCCACGCACACAGAACCGCTCATAGACAATCACTTTGAATCCCAGCTACTGCGTCCACAAGGCTGCTTGGCAACAAACCCCAGAGCGCCTTCATTCCTTCTGGTCAGTGTTTGGCGAGACGGTGGCCATCCTCCATGTTGCAGGGCCACGTCATGGGAGGCAATGTGGAGTGAGCAACAGAGTTGAGGGGTAAAATGTGGTTGGTCTCGAATTTCAGGTCGTCTGGAAAACAAACAAAAGTAAATTCAACCTATTGGGCATGCAGTGAATTACGTACAAAGAGCCTGTACATTATCTGTACATGTCAGACATTGCCCGACTGTAGTCAAGAACACATTCATAAATCCCCAAAGCAATATGGCTTACTTGGGATGTACAAAAAACAAAATGTGATTAGATATTAGAAGTTTGAAGTGGCTATTTTATACCATTAAATAGAAAGATAAAATGTTTGTAAACATTATCAAAAGATATAAATGTATTGGTGGTGGAATCGTGAACGATAAACCTCTTTATTCAAGATCAAATTGTGTCTACAGAAGCTTTTCCATACTAGAATTGAAATAGGATCTTACCCTCTGACAAGCACAAGCAAATTCAATAAACCAATCAATACGAGCGGAAATATTCCACAGTACACTTCCGTCATGAGCAAAAGGACCCCTAGTAGCATTAAAATGTATGTTTTCAATGACCCCACAAAAACAATACATTGAGGAGAGCAACACATTTAAGCCCTTAAGCCTTCAACACCTTTAAGAGACAAAAAATATTTTTAGAATGCTTTGACAGGCAAGGCCAATTAAAGGGTCAAGATCAACAATATCTGGATCAACTTTATATACATCTTTATATAAAAGGCTATATAAAGAGCATTTTCCCCTTCAGAAAAAATGCTTCATGATCAATGCCTGCTGTAATGCAGATAAGATTTAATTATTTGCAAGATAGAGTAACAATATAAAGAGACTACACAAGATGAATGTATTTGTGTTTAAGTATGAGACACAAGCTACATGCATCACACTTACATATTATTTAATTGACCAATTGTGTGTGTGTGTGTGTGTGTGTGTGTGTGTGTGTGTGTGTGTGTGTGTGTGTGTGTGGTGTATGAGGTCAATCATTACTTTGCTGAGCTGTGTAGTCACACGTCTTTACTGTCAAAGAGGAAGTAACCTTCTACTAAAAGCACAACACTTCTTAAGAAAAGCCATTGACGCTAAATCTCACGTCTTGTTGTTTAAAAAAACATACATTTGAAATGTGAGTGGAAGAGAAAGACTGGTTTAACCGTATGCATTATGCTAACTAGTAATCGCTGAGACCTATAAATCGACAGTATTACTAAATTAGATGAGCCATTTCGGCCAGTATTTGTTGTATCCAACTTTAGTAACGTTAGCATATCGTCGAATAATATTTACTATTAATAATTCATAGTAGGTAATATGATGAATTAATGGATAGCATCGACTAAGTACGTATCTTACACCAACTAATAAAAACTAGTATAGCACTCGACATAATATATTACAAGCATGTCAAGCACTGGTATAACTGGTTAAAAAGTCTCGTATTAAATCGTACCATTAACAAAAGTTTACTAACGTAATGATCTGCTACTAGCTAGTGGTAGCTCGACCTGGTTACCTGCTATGGACCTGGTTACCTGCTATGGACCTGGTTACCTGCTATGGACCTGGTTACCTGCTATGGACCTGGTTACCTGCTATGGACCTGGTTACCTGCTATGGACCTGGTTACCTGCTATGATAGTGTGAGACAGCGGTCATCCCAAACGATCCAAATGCTAGCAATGTCAACATTAGCGAGTGTTCGTCACAACTGATGCCTTGACGTTGTCGTCAGATGAGGTAAAGGGGACTAGGAATGCACTGATGTGTCCCAGCTCGATACAGAACAATCTTAAACTAAGCACTAGGCAAAATGCTCTCAAGCGACCGACGTTGCCAACCAGCTAGATGGACATCGCTAATTGATAGCTAAAGCTAACAGAAGCGTTGTTTTCATTCATTTGACCGATCTTCCTCGCCCATGGTCTCGAACGTATTCAGTCAACATCGGTCTATTGGCCGACAACTACTGAATCACAGACCACAACACCTTCCCTCGCCTAACGCTTGATAACACACGCTTACTAAAGTGTTGGCCTAGCAGCAAACAGTGTTATTAGCTTGACTATAGCCACACAAGCCGTAGCTAACTTCAGCGAGCCGACGCCGAGCGGAACAAGTTGAAACAGGACAGAACATGAAACATTCATAGACTGACAATGTTGAAGATCCCTAACATTAGCACACAACACAGTATCCATCCTGCTACAAATACACCTCTCTAACCTCGAGAGCAGTCATAGTAAACAACATGTTTCACTATTTCACCTGATAGAAGGGTTTGTTTTCGGCTATGACCATAACACTGCCGGGCAACTCCTTAATCCTCCGCGACTGAACCGACCGTACAGTTAGCTTAGCTGTGCTAGCTCTGTTAGCGTTACGTTAGCTCCCGTTCGTTAGCAACGGTGTTAATAGAAGGCGCGACGGAACCTTCAAATGGATACGTATATGCGCATTTACAGTGACAAATAATATAGATTACCTTTTTATGTCAATTATTGAGATGAAGTCGACAATATTGTTCCTAAATTGCCCGCATAATTATTTTTCATTTTTCTTCCGATCGCTACGGTTTTGCTGTTGTCTCTTTAAGCCTCCCTGCCGATAGCAGCCGAGCACCGCGTCACGCTGGAGTCCCGTCAGCCCCGCGCTGACCAACCTCCGCAACCGGATTGTAGAATATGGGTCAACGTTAGCTCGGTGATGTTGGTGATGTGGTTGACTCTGCAAAACGTGCTTGAATAATAACTACTCAACCTGTTGGCGGTTATTACTCGGCGAACAGCGCCAATATGCAGTATTATTTCGGGGATTTTAAGAGTAAAATTAGACGGGTGAAGGACGAATACAGAACTACACGACTACAAAGTGCCACAGGTGGAATCTTTACGCGTTTAAGTTTAAAAATGAGAAGCCAACGGCTGGTTCTTTTAATCCTCCATCATGATGGCATATATAGACTATGCATATTGTCACCTTGATCTGAACTATCCTGAATAATTGTTAGTAAAGTCGTTTAAAAAAAAAAACTATGGCCCGTTGGAATGTCCTATTTTAAGGACGCTCAACGCTCTTGTAACACTTAATTGTAATTTTTTAATCAGGTTTACCTTAATAACACAAATAGCCAATATAAATAAGCCTGTTTATGGAATAACGTGGCAAAACAAATCTTAACAGTTTCAGATTCTTGCACAATACATATCACTTCATGTTCAACTAGTTGTGCAGCTGTTGCCTGGTGATTTTGCTAAATACAACCGTATAGTAAAACAAAACAAATGTTTGAACAAAAAATATTTTAAGTAGGTCTACCGTTTTTTGTAATTTATGTAATTATGGTTCAGTGCTTTATTACATTAGGCCTACTTAAGTAGCCTGCTGCATACCTACATAACAGGGGTAAAAGCAATAATAAGTTATTCATTTGCTTACAGACATTTGGAAGTATTTATCAAGGACACAATCAACTCAAAAATTGCAATAGTTATTCCACACTATGCTATCCATTTTTGTCTCATTCTGCTTCCTCAAACAGACTTGAGTCCATGAAGAGGAAATGTTGAGAACTGTGTGTAAGTGTGTATGTGTGTGTGTGTGTGTGTGTGCGTGCGCACATGTGTGTGCATATGTGTGTGTGAATGAGCATGTGGGCTACAGCCCAAGGTGAGGGTGAGGAACCGCCGTACTGGAACAAGCAGTGTGGAGGGACAGGCTACAGTTTCTGCTGACCGACGACGGCAGGACCGCCAGGCCGGCCGCGCTGGGCTGGTGCATGATGGGCCAGAGTGGGGGGGCGAGGGGGATCTCCAGGGACAGCACCCCCACAGCCCGCTGGCCGGAGTGGACAAACCTGTACTGCTCTCCACCAGCCACAAAGGGGAACAGTTGAGGGGAGCGCTGTCGAACATCGGCCCTGGATATGTTGGAGTCTGTGTGTGGCGACCGAATGGCACAGTCTCTTAACTCCGCTAGAAGTGGAGCAGTGTTGTCCATGTTTGCTTTGGTGATGCTCTGCTGGCCTCCGAATCGGGCCTCTTCTCGCCTGGCCTTGTCATAATGCAGTGCTTCTTCAGTGCTGGGCTCTCTGGAAAGTGGGGCGCACCTTTGTCCTTTACGAAACTTTGCCCTTCTGTTCTTAAACCACACCTGGTGAGAGGGAGAAACGGAGAGAGCACTGTTTTAGGGTTTGGGGAGTAAAGCCTTGTTTTCATTTTTGTATGCACCTTTCTAAAACATTTCCATTTTGCTTCTCATAAATAGAATAATTGTTTGCAGCATGTTTCAAGCAGTTCCATATCATCTTGAGAGACGAGGACACTGTGCTGCTGACCTGAATGCGAGCCTCAGGTAAGTTGACACACATGGCCAGCCTCTCGCGCATGCCCACGTCTGGGTACTGGGTCTGCTGGAAGGCCTTCTCCAGAGCCTGCAGCTGGGACACCGTGAAGGCGGTCCGGCTGCGGCGCTGCTTCTGCTGGTTGCCATAGCGAGCCTCCAGAATGAGTTCTAAGAGAAGGAAAAATGTACACAAGGGATACAATTATGTAACTAATTACTATATTGATATAATGTGAAGTGTGACAGCAAGGAAAAGCTTTCTATTGTATTAACATGGAAACACACTGGTCAAACATATTACCCCACAGATTTTGTGCATGGTCATTTCTAATTATAATATTTATTGAGCAACTATTGATTTTAGTTGATTTTCATTTAATCACAAACTGTAGCAGAACCATAAGGAAAAGAAGTGGAGACTAAAAGCCTATGAACTTTTTTGATCTATGTACATTATTTAGAATTATAATGCAATTATTACTACTCAGAACAAAAAATGAAAATAAAAAAGGTTAAAACACACCTGCCAGTCTCTCTGCAACAGAAAGTGTGTTAGCTGAAGGACTGGCCGAGGAATAAACACGGTACTGTTCTGCCATCTGGTGGTGCAGATCGAAGCTCATGGGGTTGAGGCTGTGCAGGGCATGGAGTCCGTTCGTCCTGCTCGAAGCCCCGCAGAAATTCAAAGAATTCATCCTGAATGGTGTAGAGAGCGGACAATTAAGAGGATGCTTGTAGTGGGACCTAGGCTCTTTCGTATAAATGCAAAGCTATTAAACCATTGGCCTAAAGTAGCCCATACTTAAAGTTGGCCCAGGTAAGACATTTGACAAGAGAAAGGGAGAAGGAAAAATGTAATGCGTGCAGAAGATTTCAACAGAAATATATATTTAATTTGAACTGAACAACTCATGTTACCGATAAGTAACATTATTATGCCTACTATTTATGTCAGCGATCACTAAAAGGCCTATATGGTTAATTAGGCCTTATCTTAAATGTTGCTTTATGCTAAAATGTTAGTATAGCCCATTGTTATACAGTAAGCTACTTGATGCAAGTACCACTTGTATGGTTCTCATTTTGCCTACCTGAGCTCCGAAAAGAGGCAAAGTATGTCACTTTAGCTTTGAGGTCCTCCTGTGAGATAGTCCAAATCAGTAGAAAACCAGGGCCTTATCCTCGTAGGCCTACCACTTACTTTGTCATGTGTAAAACTAGTTCTCCGAAACCACCGACTATTTAAGAAGCATTTACTCCGTCTCCCCTTAGCCATTAGCCAATAGAAAGCCAGGTATTAAGCAGGATTAGGCGAGATGAGGGAAGCCAAGGGGGCGCGAGGGCTCAAGTTTTGAAACTATTGAACTTGGGAGATTTACGCCGAGGATTCCCCTATAAGCGATCGTTTCATTCCCCGCCGTTAAAACAATTACAACAATGTGGTCGGCTAATCTCCGAGGCAGGACAGATTAAAATAACAGCCTTTGATTGTCCCCTGGTCTTCTCAACCCTTTTTCTCCCATACTCCTATTCTCAATCTACTCTTTCCCTATGGGACTTGTTTTTCTAACAGGCACCATATTTTGCCCATTATGTAGACATTGTCCATTTCGTCAAAATTATATAAAAATGTAATTCTACATCAAATTAAAAAAATATCTAATCGGTGTAAAACAGAAAATGGTGAATGAAACATTGAAACTCCTTACCATCATTAGGCTAC
>OOFG01063880.1:0-10047 GCA_900323295.1 Molva molva | reverse complement strand
AATCAAGAGCGTACAGAGCGACCGCCGTTATGCATTAATCATGCGGTATTGCTTCATAATTACTTTTCATTTTAGACTGAAGGCCTCTCTCTGTATTTGTTTACATTTAAGTCCATCCTTAGGGCGTATTGTCTGCTGGATCCTCTTCAGGCTGCATAGTCAGTGGTGGATTTCTTCCACCACGCCTTTTGTCTTTTGACGGACTCCATGTCACGGTGAAGTGGATGGACATGCGGTTGGGCTGAGCGGAGCAGTCAGGAGGGCAGACGCAAAGTGGTGAGTGGTCCCTGGATTGTACTTGAGGGGATTGCAGTTTAGTGGACAAACTGCCTGTTGCCTAAAACCCCCATTTTAACACATTTTGTGATTGATCTAAGGATTCAAATAACTGAACATATAATAATAATAATAATAATACGATGCATGGGGCTGAGGGGCTGAGACTGCACATTGTATTGTATGTGTTGAATGTGTATGTTTTACAGAGGAACACTTCCTTCAACTCACTGCAGTAATTGAATAAAAAGAAGAGTGGATTGGTCTCCATTCGACATGAAGCATCATTACCACGAGTCCTTCAGACAAAGTGAACGAGCAATGTACCCCATAGCTATGTAATATTGATAAAAAAATGCAACCACCCTCATTTAAACATGATCCTTGACCCGTGGTTTCACTCATTGATCACAAAAGTAACTACATATTTTATTCTCTTTTCAGCTGGAAGACAACTTGAATGAGCATAACGTCTAAAGTCGAATATAAACACTGCAGAGGAGGAAGTAGGATTTTTTTCCGGATAACCTCCAAATATACCAAAAGTATGTAAAAAAAACCACCATTCAATATTTTTTGTTATTGAGTAGCCACGAAACATGACGTTAAAAATGAATTGTATCGAATATGTATTCATTGCGAAAATAAATCTAAAACAAATAAGGCTGGGGTCTGTGATCTCTGCTATTACTCCTGTCAAAACAATTTAATTACCCACTCAACTCTATGGGGACTTAGTTGTTGCTGAAAACTCTCTGTTGTGAACCAACAAAAAGGAATAGGAGAAGGGGCCGTCTTCTTTTTAAACTCATCTTTTCTTTTTCTTTCATATTGAGTTTTGAAGAAGGCATCTTACAAAACCAAAGAGTAAAATAACAATTATGAATATATGAGGCTCCACACATCTCCAAAATGATTTTGGACTTCACATAAAAGGAAAAGTAACAACAAGTTACTTGGTAGGGAGGGGGGCTGGCGTAGACTTTAGCGCACCAATATCAAACACTGTGGTTTCATCACAAGCTAGCATGTCAAGTGCTATTAAACACGCTCTTTCTGTGGCACCCGAGGGGTTACGAATAGGGATTCAGTCCTAAGTTGGAATGCTCTTTCCAACCACGAAACACCAACGAGGAAGAATTTCTCAATGCAACAGGTTAGGACAGGTTGAGGAGCATGAGGGCGACAACGGGCTGGCAATCGCACCTCCCATCGAGTCCCTACCCGCCTGCATGAGGCAACTGGGCGTGTGCGGGAGTGACAACAGGCAGCCAGGGACTATTCTCAAGACACTTCATCAAATGCTCTCTCGCTACATAATCTGCTGAACCACCGAAATAGCTGCATTCACCGTCGCAGGAGCGGAGGGTGACTATATAAGCCAACGATGAGATGTCAAGGGCGAAGAGGTAGGTTGCTTCTCATCAAACAAAGGGGGAACAAAATAAACTGTGACAGAAGAGTCAAGATTGTAGGGACATCAAAGTGCATGATGCATTCGCTCGCATCAATGTGCATATGTTCAAACTGCAGTCTTATTCATACAAACAAGCAAACGGTCACACGTATACACACACACATACACACACACAGCATATTTGCTCTCTCTGTTTGTGCATACCAGCTCCACTGGTAAGCAGATGGCACCAGTGTGAGGAAGTGTATGTGAGCACAGCTCCAACTGTAGTGTGAGACAGAGCCAGTAAATTAAAAGCTTCAAAAGCTTATTTCAAAGCTTAACGCTTCAGAAGGAACCATCTTTTTGTCCCCCTGGACACGGAAGCAGGAGATTAACATTAGCGCTAACAGGATGCACGCGTGACAGCCGAAGACGGCGATAATGGTTCTTTCTGATCGCCCACAACACCGTGGACCTGGAAACTAAACATGACAACAATTAGCCATGGCTGAAACTCCAGCCCTAATGACATGTCCAATGATGTACGGAGATCAAAACAAGGAGGCAATCTGTAGCTATAAGTACGCCGTGGGCAAATATCCGTGCCGACCTTCACTCTGTGCTAAACATCGAAGGGTAATTTCACGCGCAAACATGAACATCCGATCATGGGCATATCCAGAGGTTCCTGTGTTGAAAGTGAAGAAAGCAAGGGCTTTCAATGATGTTCTCTGTCAGAGTATGATTAAGAGATATTGGAAGGTTAAGCAGGATCCAGAGAGACCAACTGCACATTTGGGGCTTATATTTTCTCTTCCAGCAAGTCGACAGAAAGGTTGCGCAGCGGCATTGAGCCTGGTTGAGGCGGAGGGAAGGAAAGTCAACATTACATAACGCAGAAGAAGCTGTCCTTCAGCTCAATAACAAGGTGCTACACTACATTACCCCCTAAACCTCGATCCTATCCGTGCCTATTCCCTCGGGAAACTAACACATTTATGATACATTTATTTCAATATGGGGCTTGCCAGATAAAATTGCTTGCAGGATGGTGGTCGTCAGACCAAAGTACACAGCATAATAGTTACTGACGCTTAAATGCAGACAGGCCTAAACATTCCTAATGGCACAAGAAAATGCTTGCACATGTTTTTTAGCTACTTCCGAATGATTTATTTGCATTGTAAATTAAAGTTCAGGGAAGACAAATACAAATTTTAATCGTGGCCATTAGCGGAATGTAAGGCTCATTTGATTTTCCGTAAATCCCTTTTGTCATAATTGCTCACATAATAGATTTATTACAAACTCTCAAACCATAGACAAAGACCACAAATATAACAACACAAAAACCTAGCAAAGCTCGATTGTTCTGGGTTAAAACCTGGAAGAATCATTCACTGGAACATGTTTGCTTCTCCTCAGGGAACGTTCCTTTTCTTCCATCTCTGTCTCCCTGGGATAGCGATGAGCTCGGGATCCAGGATGTGGACTCTCTTGCAGGAAGACGCTGGGAGGCGTGCCCTCTCTTCTCAACGTGAGGGATGGAGTGCTGGATCCCCCCCGGAGAGACTTGTCTTTGAACATTCCCCCCCTACCCCTCTACCGCGTGCCTTGGGGAAGGCAAGTTCACCATCAATGTTGATCGGGTCGAGCCAAGTCCCAGCCATCAAACGAAGCAGCGCCGGGCAGCGCTCCACGGCCATGGTCTATATTAATATATTTATTTATTGCTATTTATTTAAGTTTATATTTTTTCAAGGCAGTTGCTGACCCTTTTTATTGTTTCTCTCTCCGCGGGGAAGATAATTAAATCAGAGAATTCAGTGGGGTCTCCGTGTCCCCGCCAAGAGAAACCCGGAGAGCCGTGCCCAGCAGCACTCTACTGCGATGAGCCAAACTCGCTAACGTCATGAAACCCTCGCATGACGGATTCACGGTAGGGATTCGGTTCTCAGTCACGGCTAGCAGCTGTGGAAGTTTAAATCAAGAGAAGCACACTATACAGTCTTCAGAGACTACAACTAAAAACTTCTAATACGGCAACTTCAAAAAAACAGCTTTTATTGATACTAGCGTGCAATAAATATAACTTGTTTCTAGGGTCCAAGGCAGCCTTGATATTTATACTGCGATGGTCCATAAATGAACCGATGTGCGTGTGTGACATGCAACACAGCTGCACTGACAGCACAAAAAATGGAAAGTTGGCTTGTTGAGGCACGTTTTATTTTTTTTTTTAACGACGAGATGGAGAGCAGGCCATTTGCTCAGCTCTATGTATAGAGGAAATCGGCTGTCCAACTCTGGGAGGCCCAAAGGCCCAATGGGCCAAACTGCACCTCCTCATAGTTCCTAGGCAAACAAGGCCCTTGGCATAGCATTCAGATGCTGTGTTTACATCTCCCTGACAGAGAACAGCCTGGAGGAGAGCGTCCAATGCCAGAGCCACCAATTCCGCCAATGCAGAGCAGGAATGCACCATCATCGTCCCTTTTCCCCCTCTTTGTATTCGTTTGTTGTCATACATTCTTAAAAAACGGAAATGTTATTTTATTCCAATATGCCCACATTTGGTGCCCATCCATCCATATAGCGGTTTTCTTTTGGCACAGGTTTTGAAGGCATTTTCTGTTTATAAGCTAGTTGAATCCTTTCCAATCCCCCCTTCTGTTTGCAGGGCAAAGCTGATCTAATTCCCCTTTCTATCAATACATAATCCATGATAATGTGCTGTGTCTAATTCCCAGGATGAATATGCAAGGTTTTCTTTCCACGGGCATTGTAAATAAAATAGCGCCAGCATTAATGGAAATGATAATGAAATACCTTGTGGAGATTAAATGAGTTGGCCCACAGCAACCTTTGTGAGATCCAATAATTTAGTGCAATATTAGAACATGCCTCACAGAGAGATAGGGCAAAGAGTAAAAGCATGCACGAGAGAGAGAGATAGAGAAACAATGAGAGAGGCCGAGAGAGATATCATAGTTGATTACAAACCTGTGAAGAAAAAGCCATTAGAAATTAAAAAAATGTAAATGAGTGAATCCATCTTTACTAAGTCTAAATATTGTTTGAAAGAGTATTGTTTATAGAGGTGACATTTCTGCAAGCTCAATTGGGAAATTGTGATTTGGGATCAGATAACACATTATCTCTTATTTTATTTTAAGTATTACTAAAAGCATGTGCTGTGCAGATTGCATATTTTGTTATTCCTGTAAAAAACATACTTATCTGAAGTGTCAATATAAATTAAGTTTTTATTTCCTTCAGAACAAACACTTAATAAGATGAGAGTTCAGTTATTTAGTAATCTGAAAATTAAGGAAGAGAAATAAATTAAAGAGAGTTTCACTTCTGCTGTCTGCCCGTGTACATAATACTTGCTTCACATTCACTTGCTCATCTTCATTTAACTTAATTCAACTGATTTACTCAAAAGTTTAAATACAACCACTTCATACAATTACAAAGTAAAAAAAAAGGTTTATTAAGTATTTAATCAAGTCTTCATCATGGCTGCATGTATATCAACCCACCTCCTTTCATTGCTATTATTTTAACAACCAATTAAAAATTCTGATTGAAATAACTGTACTGTGCAATTACTTTGCTGAACCCCTTATGTTGTATGCTTTCTCATTGGACAATGTTTGCTATGGTTAATATGTCAACTGATGCTTTTGATAAGCACAATACAATATAATGTGAACTTGTAATTCTTTTGTGTAAAACTACAGTGGCAGCTCCTGAGCTTCTCAGTGTTTTCAATACTTTATAATGTTCATTTAATAATTGTTTATTTATCCTATATTGTGTATCACAAACCATGTTCGTCACAATCATCATAATGCTAGCGAAGTGTATCAGCAGGCGTAGTTAGGCATGTGAGTAGGTATTCAGGTATAACAATGACTAATGCACGCACAACCCGACAACAGTCCTCCTCCCCGTCACCTCAGTCAATGTGGTCGAACAAATTAGACACTAATGATGAGGACTAATGAAGCAGGGGAAAATAACTAGGTAGGTGAGTAATGCTTGCTGAAGCAATGATGGTGCAACCATGATGTTGCTGAGGCTGCCTCTCTGTAGAAGAGAGGAAGTCCTTAGGACCTGCACTTTCTCCAGGGTACTGAGTGAACCCGATTGACAGAAGCACAACCCCGTCATTTTATAGGTTGTTCTTAAGTGGGCAGCATACTTAAAAAATTCTAAGTCCACATTTTCTGGCAAGCCGAAGTTCTTTGCGGACAAACTTGCCTTCTACCCGATGTGGTTTCGGTTTGACCACTGAACATTCCGTTAGATAAGACCAGTGGGGTCTCCAAGGAGACGGGAAATCAGAATTCCTATTGCGGAAATGAAACAACCTTAAACAACCAATTAAACAACCTCACCCTTGCCTGGAATTTCTGACCAATCACACACAATTTTCGAAATAATCTCCTCGCAGTGAATTCAGCAAGTTACAAAATCTCGGAAGGTTTGGTGAAGTCTGCTTTTGTTCATTTTCCCCGCAATCACGTAATTTTGTCCTTGCAACCTTACTGAATATATTTTCTGCTAAGTATGTTGTAGGCTTCAGTACCAATATCGCCAATGAAACGAGTGAAAGCAAAGCAAAACATCTGAGGTCCACATGGTGTTTATCTTCACTATACGAGAATGACACACTCGTTTTGAATGTCAATAGAAGACACCTGCCCGTCCTTGTGTGAAGTGTTATAATTTACCTATTGCCATGATTCTAGATTCCCTGTCTTCAGTAAGGTTTGCATGCATAGCTGCGTAGAGTGGTTCAAGGGGCTACCATCCTCCTTATAAACTGTTCACTGTGAATGTTGTTCGGGGAAAACTGAAAATTGCTCAGTGTAGGTACTGAAACCATTGCCTGTTAGTTTTCACGCTGGTGATTTACTTCCGCTTATCCCCATATTCTTTAGAATTCTTTGACAAAAGACGTCTCTGAGTTGCTAGGATTGGAGGTACTTCACCATACAATCGGAGACATAACAGAGGAACACGTTTTCGAAAGAGATAGTTTGTCCACATATATTCAACATAAATGGCATTGAACAGGGATTCATGATTCATATAATCTTTTTAAAGGCAGGGGTAATCTCCACGTTGGGTTATTTTTTTTCACGGCTATCAGTATTATCGTTGTATTGTTCAAATGTGCTGAACATTTCTGACAATTTCAGCAAGTTTTATATTGAAAACCACCAATACAATTAGCCTCATTTTTGTTTGGCAACATTATAGTCAATACCTTATGTAAACATATGAAAACCTTGTCAAATGTTCATTCATATTAAAGATGGTAGAGCCCTTTCCCATCAATTGTCTGTGACCATCTTCGATCCAGTTTCCCTCAACACTCTTATAAAAAACCAAAATATGACCACATTTCAGATTTTAGGTACTTTTTCAATGAATGCGATTGTTTGTTGCAATTTGTTTCCACCTCAATAAAATAATTCGAAATCATCGAGCTGAATGGGACTGTAAACATATGACGTGATTTCCCTTAAGTGGAAAAGAACATTTTTGACGGCTTTAGACTGCGAATCAGAATCAGTTTAACCAATCAAAATCGGGTATCTGTTATAGTCACGATGGTCGCTATACATGTTGTAGGCAATGGCGGAGGTAGGTCTACTACGCAGTAAGAGCCAATCAAGAGCTGGAGGGGGTTGACTGGCAACCGAAAGGTTGTTAGTTCAATACCTGGCTCCTCCTAGCTGAGTGTCGAGGTGTCCCTGAGCAAGAAATATTACCCTAACTGCTCCAAATGACCTGGCGATCCCCTTGCATGGCTGAAACCACCGTCGTGTGTATGAATGGGTGAATGTGAGGCAATAATTGTGAAGCGCTTTGAGTGGCCAATGGTCTGAAAGCGCTATATAAATGCAGTCGATTTACCATTTAACCTAATAGCCTTTTTATGTATCTCATCACACACTTCTCTTATCGGAGCCATAGCGTTAAACTACATTCACAGAACTATAATTATCACTATGTGTTTATGTAGACCTATTGATCATTAGGCTAATACGACAGTATTACGACAGTTTTTCTCGTTTTTTTGTGACGTTTAGTCGTTAAGTGGCTGATATGAAAGACCTTTAGTCCTCTGCGAAGGCTGAAAAATCTCAATAGCGCCGTCAATCCCTTCTGCCATGTTTTCGTTGACGCAAAACAAACCCACGTTGCATGCTGCGGCTGGGCGGAAGGTCCTGCAGCATGCTTAAGAAGAATAGCAGCTTGCCTTTCTTGTATAAAGGCCCCAGTGTTGAAAGTCTTGTGTGTGTGTGGGAGCAATTTCCTCAGATAGGTGTATGGCGACTGCACCTACGCATCCATCTTCTCTGGTGGACGAGGAAGACATGGGGTTGTTCTTTGCCATCAAAATACCTTTCTCTTTGGTCTTGTTTCATGGTTGAGCTTCTCAGGGTTCTCCTTCCACCGTTCTTCATGAGCCGGCTTTCCATTCATTCTATCATTCCATTCACACAGATATTCGTGTCAAGGCTCCCCGGGAGAAAACGCGAAAAAGACTGCTTGTTTCCACATCGATGGGTATTATGTGACTTAATAACATGCTGTAGTGTACACCGCGGATGCTGGGCGGTAACGTAACCACTCGGAGGGAATGAGGAGGGAGTGGTGGGGTTATCCACTGGAGTGCACCGCACACAGCCTGTCTGCAGAGGCTCTGGTGACCCTCAGGCGCATGGCCTCAGAGCCTCAAGCGTTTCTTTCAAGCCTTTATATCAATTGCATTATGGGTAAGAGGGTGAGAAAAATATATCACTCGGCGTGTTCCAGGTAAAAATAAATACATCTTTCGGGATATGTTGTGTTCAAAGAAGCTTTCCTCAAACAGCAATCCAATCCTTTAAAAGATCAATTTGAAATAAAGGTATAAGATGAGTCTTTATATTGTATTATTGTCTTGCATCTTATAGAGCAGATGCCCTGATACAGGTAAACCTTAAAGTTCTTATTCCACTTTAGTGCCTCAAGTTTGACATCAGGGTAAAAAAACTAATAAAATGCTATTATGGCCAATTTTCTACTAAATGAGGGGTTTAAGCCTCCATGGCAATCAGGTTGCTAAAGCTATTAATGATGATGACTAGTTAATGGGTGGAAGGCCAGTACTTAGCCTAAAAAAATCTATTCTTATTTTAAACTTTAAAATCCCATCCTCCTGATAGTAATTTGCAGTTTGTCCTTGTGGTTGGGAAGAACAGAATGGCCAAGCTAGCTACAAACATGTATCGCCCCGCTCATTTCAAACCTCTACAGGTCAACAGGAAACATAATCCTATCGATAAGCAAAGTAATATCGTATGACCTCAATTGAAATAGAAATAATGCACATTTTGTATCTTTCTGAAATCTTTAACGTCCAGTCTTGCTCATAACATATACATCAACGTCTACCAGAACCCCTTGGAATGAAACGTTTTGGATTAGTGGGCATGGGGGAATAACAAAGAGAAATGGCATGGGAATGGGTGCGACTTACAACTGGTGTCTGTCTCATCCGAGGCATCGGGACAGTCGGGCTCGCCGTCACAGAGCCAGTTCTCGGGGACGCAGGTGAGCTGGTCATGACAGTGAAACTCCCCTACATCGCACACGGTGGCGTCTGCATGGAGGAGGCGGGGAGACATGGAGAGAGAGAGAGGGAGGAGAAGACATGGGCATGAGGAGGTATGGGGACGGAATGAATTCCATGTTTCTTTTTGAGTTTGTGTGTGTGTGTGTGTGTGTGTATGAGTGCCTATGTATGTGTGTGTGTGCGTGTGTGCATGTGTTTGTGCCCATGTATGTGTGTGTGTGTGCGTGTATGTGTGTGTGTGTGTGTGTCCATGTATGTGTGTGTGTGCGTGTATGTGTGTGTGCCCATGTGTGTGTGTGTGTGTGTGCCCGTGTGTGTGTGTGTGTGTGTGTGTGTGTGTGAGTGTGTGTGTGTGTGTGTGTGTGTGTGTGCGCGCGAGTGTGTGTGTGAGTGTGTGTGTGTGTGTGTGTGTGTGTGTGTGTGTGTGTGTGTGTGTGTGTGTGTGTGTGCATGTGTGTGTGTGTGATTGTGCCTGTGTGTGTGTGTGTGTGTGTGTGTGTGTGTGAGCGCCTGTGTGTGTGTGTGTATGTGTGTGTGTGTATGTGTGTCTGTATGTCTGTATGGGTGGTGAGGGAGACATTCTTCTTATGGCCATACTTAGCTGTTTACATTACACATGATGACAGGATAAAAACAAAGATTACATTAAATATAATTATATTTTAATAGTGATTCATTTTATAATAATGATTTAATATTGCAAAATTTCAACCTAATTTCAATTTTTTTT
>OOFG01063879.1:0-10496 GCA_900323295.1 Molva molva | reverse complement strand
CCCCTCATAAATAAGGCCAGAAATTCCACATGGATAGTGTAATTACATATCTTTTTCATGACCACAACTGATTTTGCGTGTAGTTTCTTTCTTTCTATTCTTTGGAAGAAAGGAGTCTCCTCAAACTCTATTTTCTATGTTTAATGTTGTGTCCATTTCTGACTAAGCTACGTATGTCCTATACATTTCAGTGTATATGACGTAGAACGTACGTAGAAACTGTCATGACATAGCTGGAGGATACATTCAAGGTCAAGTTCTCCGTGTTGTGGTTCACACGAAACAGCAGCCTCACGAAGGGGAAAGGATCTCCTTTAGTCTGTGGCCTGCTGATCGTCAACAGAAAATCACTGTAACCCTTTTTAAGAGGCTGTGAGGATGTGTTCTGTTTCAACTGGTCCCTTGGACTTTCTTTGACTTTTAGTTTTAGGGATTTGTTTGTTGGTGACTTGACTTAAAGCTATTTTAAAGTTTGATGTATAACCTACTTTAAAGGTACATTTTGGCCTGATGTAAGCGTTGATTTGACTTATGTAGAGGGTCGATTTTAAGTTCTGAGGGTTGGACCAGGGTTTATGGTGACCTGTTAGATGGGTTGATGTTGACCTGTTTGAGGTGTTCGGGTCATGAAGTGTTATTAAGTAGTGACTCTTTGTGTTCCCGTGGGGGAGTGATTACATAACCCGGCCAGGAAACGGGTCAGGAAACACCTTATATGGGCATTGGAACTGTTGCGTGCTCAAACCAAACTGTTGTTCTGCCTTTCCAGCGGTCCTCGCCAGACGCAGAAGGCGAGCCATTTGGAGACGGGGTATCCCACGGCAACGGACACAAAGCTGGAAGGGGACCAATCTGAGTCCAGGATGGGTAGAAGTGAAGCTTGTGTAAACAAACGTGAGGTAATCAATTCAGTTAAATTAAATTTAATACAATTCAATTCAATTCAATTCAATTCAATTCAATTCAATTCAATTCAATTCAGTTCAGTTCAGTTCAGTTCAGTTAACCTCCCTTCACTTCACTTCACTTTACTTTACTTTCCTTAAACTTGTGATTATAACAGGTCTTTCTGTTACCCTCACATATCTTCTTAAAACAATAAAAGATATTAAATGGAGTCATTGCTTGCCACACACAGAGCCAAGGGATTCTAGGACCTGACCTTTAGTGGCCCCATATAAGACGTTCATTTGGTCCCATCTTGATGAGGTTATATCTTATCCATCCATGTGTTGTGTAGTAGGATAACGCTTGGTCCTTTGACTCCTGTCAGATACAGTTCAGTTCAAACTACAGCCCCCTAACAGTCCGGATTAATCCTAAATAAAGCTACATTTTAGAAATAGAAATGTACTTGACATTTTGGTAGAGAGTTCAATAAAGGAAATGCCTTCTATGGCAAAACGAGTCCTCTGTGTTCAGTTAAAGCACAGAGCCGAAAAGTTAAGGCATTTGTTTTCTAGCAGTTGAAAATGTGCATTCCAAGTGTCAGTGAAGACACAACACCTCATGGCTAAAGACAGCAGAACAACATGACTCCAACACACAGCCCAAACCTGGGCAGAGCAAACCTGAGGTCTTTCCAACGTGTGGAACAAGTGTCCCGCTAACATCCGCGTCTCCGTGGGACTCCAGTGCCCAGACCGCCCCAGGTCGTGGGGGTGTGGGGTGGGCCGGTCTGAACATGACTCACGGAGCAGAACCAGGTGTTCCTCAGGAGACATGACACCTCGGCTCGGGCAGGACCGCCACCTTCTCTGGGCTGCACTGACAGCGGCAGAGCACTGCTTTTACACTCTACACACACACACACACACACACACACACACACACACACACACACACACACGCACACACAGACACACACGCTGTGTGTATACAGTATGTGTTAACAGGAGAGGCCGGGAGGTTGACTCATGTTAGGCGTGGTTTGTGTCCCGAGTTTGATTCTAGACTGTGGCGTTGCAGCTTGTCCTTCAGTTTTATTGGAGGTGATGGAAGGTTTTCCATCAAAGGTCTTCGTCATGCGATCATCCCTCCTGATTTTCCCTGTCAAGACATGAGTTTCTGGCTGTCAAACCCAGGGTAGGAGAGAGTAGGTGTGTGTGTATTCACCAGCCTAGAGACGCACACGTGCGATGAATCACAGCACTCCCTGTGCTCCGTGTTCCTTACAGAACCAGTTTCTCTCGACGCCCTCAAGGTACTGGTCCTCCCGCTTCATCTTGTTTACTTCCCCTGTTGTGCTGGGAACCGGGAACCAGAAACTCCCAGACCTAGACCCAGACCTAGACCTAGACCCAGACCTAGACCCAGACCCAGACCCAGACCTAGACCCAGACCTAGACCCAGACACAGATCCAGACCCAGACCCAGACCTAGACCTAGACCTAGACCCAGACCCAGATGGGCTGATGACGTCACTACAGGGGTGTGGGGGGGAGAGCGATCAGGTTGGGGCAGGTGACCAGCTGAAAAGCTAAAAGGGATCCACCGGGTGTTTATTAAGTATAGCCCCTGTAGGTGTCAGGACAGCCCACATACTGTCGCCTCTCTCTGTCTCCCTCTGAGGAACTCAAGTGCACATCTGTCAGCAGTAAGTGGTAGTCACCGTGCGCTGTCAGGAAAGGCCCCTGGTGATTCAAGAGGAGACTAAAAAGTTTTATGAGGGTCCGTCTGCCTGTAGAACACAAAGACACGAACAACACAAACACACGATGCAAACAATCTGGTATTCTGGTACATGGTGCTCAATGGAGGGACTTAGTGGATGCTTGTCAGCATGGAAGGATGTCGGGAAGAGATGTCTTGCTCAAGGATGCCCACAGGTAGACTGTGGCCATTGGGTTTTGAACCATGAACCATAATCACTACTAGACTATCCTGCCATCAGAGGAATTCCATATGGTATACTGTAACCAACTTATGGTGTACTGTAACCAAAAAGTAAATTCCAGGGAAAGTTTGCTGGGCCTTTCCTTGATTATATTAATTTGGGCAAGGCAAGACAGAGGGTATGAGTTTAGCATTGGCTGGTAATGTCTGATTAAATCCACAGCCTGCTCTCCAGAGGATTGGCCTTTTAAATTTGGCCATGGCTACTTTCATCCAATGGCGTTCATCTATTTGCGTTGGTTTGTTTTTGTGGAGGGAAGAGGCCCTAGTCTTCGAGGAGTTAATTCAAACTAAGCTCACTCTGACTCTTCTGTTCCTCCCTGCGTTCCCTTCCTCTCATACAGAGTCAGACAGCGTCTCTGAAGTGATCTGAGCGCTCGTTTATTATTCCCACACATCTTTCTGTTCTCTGCTGGTTTTCAAAGTAAAAGCCTCCAGACAGACAAAGGATGTTCTGTACCAATTAAACTTCTTTTTTCTGTGGAGAGTTATGTAAGAGGGAAGAATGAATCTTTGGAGAGGCTGAAACGTATGAAAGAAGTGCTCTTGTTCCATTGACCTGTGTGAAATGTAGCCCTGAAAGACGCTGATGTCTTAGAAGGATTATTTTGGCCAGGGGATACCTGGTCACCATGACGATACGGCGCCTGGCACGTGCAGACGAATGGGAACCGCTGACATCTTCTGTAATGTGAGACGATGCTACCCGGGATTATTAAGTTCCCTCTAAATGCCCATCACCAGCTCCGCTCTGCCAGAATGTCCAGAATGTTCTTCTAGGTCTATGTGGTGATTTTGACCTCTTTAAGGGTTCATTTTCACTTGTTTGAGGGTTGATTTGGACATGTTTTAAGGGTTAATGTTTACATATTTTCATGTTTGATTTGGACCTGTTCAAGGGTTAATTCGGACCAGTTTCAACGGTTGATTTGACCTGTTTCAATAGGTATTTTTGACCTGTTTCAATAGGTATTTTTGACCTGTTTCAAGGGTTCATTTTGACCTGTTTCAAGGGTTCATTATGCTAGATTATTTAAGGGGTGATTCTCCCTTGTTTTAAAGGGTGATTGTGACCGGCCTGTAGGGGTGCCTGTATTTGGATCAGTTTTGAGGGTTAATGTTGTGTTCTTGTCTGCTCCAGAAGACACAGCCCTGTGGAGACGTATCCCATATCTCCATCACGCAGCGCAGAGCTAAGTCCCTGGACCGCAGGACTTCAGACTCCATTAAGACTGTAAGTTCAAGTTAAACGTGGAATAAAACTAAGAAGACAAAGATAACCAGCATAGAAAAGCAAAGTAAATGAAAAAGTACATTTGGTAATGGTAAATGGACCCTTGTTGACAGATATTGAATCTAATCGCATTTGTGCTTATGTTTAGTTCAATGACTTAATTGCAAGGAGATACCTCAACAACACACTGATGTTTTAGAAAGAGAATAAACATATTTATATATATTTAATATTTCAGTAAGCCAGTTATATTTATCTCTCCATGATCACAATCTGATGACTCTTTAATCATGGCATAGTTGATGTATGTTCCTGTCTGTACTTCCTGCAGCCAGATCTACTGAACTTCAAGAAAGGTTGGATGGTGAAACTGGAGAAGGAGGATCAGGTGAGATCTTCTCAACCCTGGGCAGACCTTTTTGTCCTCAACCCACAATCACTTACTCAACTATATTCACATGAGAAATGAATTTCAGATCTCCTTTGTTTACTTCCTTTAAGTGGAGGAAATACTGGTTTGTGCTGTCAGCGGACAGCCTCAGATACTACGAGGACTCCACTGCTGAAGAGGTATTCTGTGTTTCCAGTGTGTATGTGTGTGTGTGTATATATATATACTTTATCTATTTATGTATATACTGTATATAGATTCTTCTATGAGGCTATTCAATCTGAACATAACAGTCACTGTGGATAAAAGCATCTGTTAAAAGACGAGGTCAATGCGAATGTACATAATATACAGAATCATTATTATCATGGACAGGCCTTTGACCTCCAAGGAGAGATTGACCTCACCAAATGCTACGACGTGTCCGAGTACCAAGTGCTCAGGAACTACGGCTTCCAGATCCACGTAAGACAACCTGAACTACCTGCATATCTGTATTGGGGCCGTACTGATCACTGCGTCATATTGCTATATTGTAATAACGTCTGTGTTGGTCCTAAGATTAAAGTGGAGCTGCTCTCTCTTCACGCAGACCCGGAGAGGCGTCCACACGCTGTCCGCCATGACGGCTGGGATACGCAAAAACTGGATACAAGCACTGATGAAAAATGTCAACCATGCTCATGCTCCCCAAGTAGCAAGGTAACGCTGTTGGTGTGAAGCAGCCGTATCATCCAGTACCACCATTCATCACCACCTCCGGAACAATAAGCTGTCTTTCTAGGATTGCGGTGACCTTTGTGTGTCTATTGTTCACCGTTAAGTGCTTATTCCACCTCACCTCGTCTCCATGTGTTCTCCTCTAGCAAAGGAGAAAATAAAGGGAACTTGGATTGTGCAGCTGGTGGTGAGGGAGGCAGGGACCTCCTAGGGAGGATGTACGTTTTTGTTGCATGTTTCGGACATTGCTTTGTTGAATGATTCAGAAAAAGCACATATTTATTGTTCTTCTCCTCTTGTTCTTGTTCTTCTTGCTCCAGGGTCTGTTAACCGACGTTCACATCTCACATTTGAAATTGCATTTCGATAGTAGGAGGGACTAGAGCTGACTAAACAAGTCCGCTAGCCAACTTGAAGCCACCTAGATTTATCTCCACGATGATTCATTAAGGATCCTCAGAATGCAATCTATAGTCTCCTTGTGTTGTGTTTTACTTTCGGTTGTAGTTTTCCAGGACTCCACATCCCAACAGAGGCCCTCCCCAAGCCTGATGTCACCCGGGACTCCCCCTCCAAGGTGCCAACAGAGGAGGCCCCGCACCTCAAAGACCCCACCAAGACCCTGCCGGAGAGACGGAGGGACGAGGGCTGCAAGACCTCGGACTGGACTGAGTTCAGGCCGCTGAGTGAGTCCAGCTTGGAGCTGGAAGTCCGGAGTGGGGAGCCGTGCTCCCCGGAGACGTTGAACCAGGAGAGGAGGAGGAGGCGCCAGCGGAGGAGGAAGAGGTATGAGAGCATCCTGGGCTTCGCTCTATCCCGGGAGACTGCGGGGGACGAGGGGGAAGGGGGCAGGGAGGTGGACCCCCGAGGAGGCACCTCTGGATCCCAGCAGATCTTGGTGGAGGAGAAGGACATGGAGAAGATCTGGATGCAGGTGGAGAGAACAGCCTTCAGGGCGGAGAGGGTGGTGCCGCTGTTCACCGAGACCGCAGACGAAGACACAGTGGAGCTTCAGAGGCTCATGGAGACCTACAGGCAGGGGGTGAGAACTGCTAACGGCGGATTCAAAGCGCAGGGCTATCTTTTACGTTCATTGTATTGACTTTAAATGTATTTGGGGATCATTTTGTAAACTTGGTGGGATATATTGCACCGGGATTGGGAAACAGGAAAAAATGATATTTCGTTTTTTGCTATTTGCTTCAAGGTTGAGGATCTGAGGTCTTGTCTGGAAGAGTCTGATTGCCGGAGGCTGGAGTTGGAAGCTCAGCTAAGAACAGCAGGATTTTCCCATCAGGAAATCTGCCCAACGGTAACCACTGTAACTGAAAAGAAAACATTGAGCATCACTTGGTTTTGCTTGTAACCATCATGGCTTTCTCGTCTGATGCTAACCAAGACTTCTCTGCTCTTTCCTAAGATGGACTCCACACTGAGCTCTGAAATGGAGGGTGACTCCTTGGGGACGCGTGACTCTGTGCCACTGAGCGGCCATGCTCAGAACCTGAGAGACCTGTACTTGGAGACGCGAGGTCTTCTCCAGCAGCAGAATGACATACGGCAGAACATGCAGGAACAGCTCGGCATTTCACTGCCCCCGTTGGAGCACGAGGGATCTTCACCTACCCGGTTGGAGCACGAGGGATCTTCACCGTCCCGGTTGGAGCACGAGGGATCTTCCCGGTCTCAAATGCCCAGCATCTGGCTGCACGACACCAACGGCAACCAGCAAGAACTGGGGGACTTCCATCCCGTCTCCCCATCCTCGCCAAACACAACCGCACCATCTCCTGTCTCTGACGGTGAGGAGCCGCTGCTTCACTATGAGGGGCAAAGGGCCACGTCCAATATCCAAACCAACGTGGAGAGGGCAGCATACGAGGATATATCCAGCTCTGACACGCATATAAACAAAACCACATGGGGCGGAAAGGGTATGGACGAAGATCACAAGCAAACTCCCAACTTATTTGAGTCTCTGTGCGGCCAAGACGAGCGGGTCGCTCCAGAATTAGCGGTATTTAAAAGACTGTCGCAAGAGGTGGAGCTGCTCAGGTGCCAAAACAAGGCCCTTCACCAGCACAACCAGGAGATGCTGAACCAGCTGACGGAGGCCGACAGGGAGATTGAGAGGCTGAAGGTAGACGTCCGGCAGCTCCCAGAGATGGAGCAGCGGAGCAAGATGAGGGTAGTTCTCCTGGAGACGGAGCTGAACTCAAGGAACCAGGGACTCCTGGAGGCCAAGTCGCTGATCGCCTCCCTGGAGCAACGTCTGAGCGAGGTGGAGCCACAGGCGCTTGGACCCACCGCTCTCCAGGCTCCGGACCATCCTGAGGACACCAACGAGAGCGGGGTGGAGGTCGACGACCCGATGGCGGACTGTGGAAGTAAGAGATACCTTCTACGGTGTTTCGAGGCCACGGAGGCCAAGTTGATAGATCTGGAGAGGAAGCTCCACCAATCAGAACAGAGCTGTAGCGAGCTGCAGTTCCGCAATGTGGAAATGGAGGAGGCCGCGAGGACCTGGAGTCGGAGGATAGCGGAGGCAGAGGCTGAGGTGGCAAGGCTCAGCGCCGAGTTAGAGAAAGTAAAGTGGAGAGAGGGACAGAAGATTCCAGATGAGGAACACTTCCTGCAAGTATCTGAGGGGACAGGGATGGCGTCAAGAGCTCAAGGGAAATTAATCAAAGTGATAGGCAGGTCAGATTTAAGATCAGTAGAAAGAGAGCAAGAGGAAACAGAGTCTACGTTAGCCAGCTATCTTCAGTGGGAGGAGGACGAGTTATGGGGAACAATGCTAATCAGGATAAAGGCTGATCCTTCACAAACCGCTGAGGACAAACTCATCTGTGTTCTTCTGATGGAGGTGACAGAACATAGGTTGGTAGAGAGGAAACTGCTGCTTCTAGCCAAAGATCTTCTGTTGGAAACAGCTTCTTGCACAAGCATTGGGGGGGCTAGCCTGGTGGAAATAGATGATGGCACGTATTCAAATGGGACTGGGAATTTGGCTAGTGCAACCCCAGAAAACGAGAATTGGTCTGACGTCACTGGCACAATGGACTTAAATAACCAGCATTTTTACAAAGTTAAACATATTGGGAATGACTTCTGCATACAGCAGAAAATGTATTTGCTGAACTTCATCACCTCTATTGATACCTCCCCTACCAGTGACAAACTGAAGCTCATGGGTCAACGGCTCTGTAAATATTACTGTTCAGGGTATCGCTGGCTACACACAATCCACACTACTGCAGAAGACGCATGGCATTGCCGTCTCATGGCTGGGAAACTCAATGAAATGCAACAACAAGGACAACTCACCTCCTCTCCTACCTGCACAAACTGTGCAAGCCTGGGGAAGGAAAACGGAGAGTTGAGGGCCAAGGTGTCCTTTCTGGAGAAAGAGCTTGAGAAGGCTTCAGCAGGCACTAAAACACCCAGCACTAACCTTCAGGGTGAGAACAAGGAGTCGCAAGCACCTAGCATCTGGCTGCATGATACCAGGTCCAACCCACAAATGCTGGGGGACTCCAATCATGAGGTTCCTTCAACGCTGAATGCGACCACACCTTCTCCTGTCTCAGAACACCGGGACCACCTTCTTCCAAATGAACCGCAAATTAGACAATTGAATCAGGACGGTGATATGACGACCAGCCCCCCAAACCAAGGGGAGAGGGACAACACAGGGGCAGGCAACTGGGCAGAGGAGCAAGTAGCAGACTCTTTGGCCGTCAGCAAGGCTGAGCAGGAACCCGCCATGGTAGATAGTATACAAACCATGGAAAGGTCACAAGACAAGGGCCCCTCCTTGCATGACAGCAAAGAGAGCTCATACCAGGAAGTGGGAAATATTGAAATGTCCAATCATGGCGGAGATGTGGGCCTCGATGAGGAGGAAGAGGAGGAAGAGGAAAATGAGGAAGAGGGGGCCAAGGAGGGGAGGGTCGTAAGGCTGAGAGGACGAGTGGCGGAGCTGGAGCAGCAGCTGTGCCTTGTAGCGGAGGGGCTGAAAGCAGAGCATGATGGGATTATTAGTGCTCTTCGGCTGCAGCATGAGAAGGATATGGAAATACTAAAGGCAAGTAGAACTCCGATCTACTATGTTAATGACCATCGCAACAATGACACAACGGCGTGGTGATAGTTACATTTCAGATGATTTGATTACTTGAATGGCTTTTGAAATACAAAGTTTGAAAAACATCAAGCATCAAATTCTTGCAATTCATTTAAACATACATTTTTCAACATCTTTAATGAAATTAAAATATTGATATTTGAGTCCACCATTCAATGTGGATGCAGCTGATGCATATTGATGCGTCACATTGCCTCTATTGTTGTCTCATAGTCATCATCACTAATGGTGGTAGAAGGTGTTAGACGGACGCTAACCATTAAACCGCCCCACTTAATGTTAGCTTTGGAAGGAAGCAGAATAATGGGTGGTTTCCCTGCTGCTCTCTGCCCCCAGGCGGCCTGCCAGCGAGGCCTGGCCTCCATGGAGGAGTCCCAGCAGAGGGTGCTGGAGGGGATACAGCTCCACCAGCAGAGGGTGCTGGAGCGCCTGATGACAGACCGAGACCAACTCCTGGAGGAGGAGACAGCCGCCACCGTCACGGGTAAATGTCGGCAGCCTAACAGTGGTTGATATGAGGATATGATGGGGAATTGTTTTATGCGATCATACAAAGGGTAATCTGGGGTCCAGCATTCTACTTTGTTATAGCAGAACTTCTGGGGGGAGACGGCATAGAGCCAAAGGTGCAGGGGACAGAGTTACACCTTGTTTCCTGTTTCATTACAGAGATATTCTATCATTCATGTGAGTGGATGAAGCTTTCAGAAGGTGTATTTCTACATTGGATATCCACACAGTGTGGAAACCTTTGAAACCTTTACAGACCTTTTTACAGTTGACCACCGCTGGCCTGTTTTCCAATTACGCTTACTGACCCACGCATCCTGCAACATGATTGGTCGTAACAAATATGAAGCGAAAGAAAAACGCCCCGATCACCTAGATTTGAGCTTGTCTGCAATCAGACCTGAGATATTAATCTCAAGTCTGATTTATGATGCTATGCAAAGATAGATGTGTGTTGGAGATCAGTAACCTCAAAGTTGAAGTCCTCCATCCATTGGCTTGGCAAGGGCTATGACTAAAATGATACATATTAAATATATTAATTAAATATATTAAATAAATATATTAAATATATAAAATGAAATGATATATTTTTTATG
>OOFG01063878.1:0-10434 GCA_900323295.1 Molva molva | reverse complement strand
GGCTGGCTTCTCGAGGCTAGATCTTTTGTAACGTTTTCAAAAGATCCAGAATACTAATTTCAAGGGCTGTACCATCGCGTGTCTATGGGGTTCAACAGTGCAACGCACCAAAGATCATCTTCCACCAGCTTCTATGTGGATGACCGACCATCCTCTCTCTCTCCCTGCTGTCCTCTCAGGTGATGGTGAACACAGAGAAGGAGCGGGCTTCGCTGCTGTTCATGCAGGCTCTGATCAGCAGGGGGAGCGTGGACGCCGTGTCCCACCACATGGCCTCGCACCCGCAGTACCTGGAGAGCTTCCTGCGCTCGCAGCACTACATCCTGCACATGGACGGCCCGCTGCCGCTGCCCTGCCGCCACTACATCGCCATCATGGTGGGTGGAGCTAATGCACGCACGCGCTCGCATGGGCTGTAGATGTGTAGTCATCCATGTTATGGCGTTGGGGGGAAACTGCATTGAGTGTTTGAGTTTTTTCATTTTGTTGTTATTTTGTTGTTGAATATTTTAATAGTCTATATTTACAGAGTCACCAATAGAGAGTCGATCATGTCTGTCAATCACACATTTGTGTTTTTGCTGTAGTTTAAAAAATCCAACGGCATTGATGGATCAAATGATAGGAAAATGATCCAATTAGAATGAGGTTGTGATGTCATTGATTTAGTACAGATTGTGGACTGGTGAAAGGCCTGCACAAGACGAGATTGAATTAATTAGTTAATCAACCGCTCGGGGTTCCCGGCGCCGTCGTCTAATACGGGCCTCTGAAGCCTTTGGACCTTAAACGTGATATCTGTCCATGTGCGGCTGTACTAACGGGTTCCCTCCCCTGCGTGCGCCTTTCCCCTGGCAGGCTGCAGCACGGCACCACTGCAGCTACCTGGTGTCCCTCCACTCCGCCCACTTCCTGCGGGTGGGCGGGGACCCCGTCTGGCTGCAGGGCCTGGAGGCGGCGCCCCCCCGCCTCCGACTCCTGGACCACATCAACAAGGTGCTGGCCCACCAGCCCTGGCTCACCGCCTGCTCACACATCCAGGTACGGCCCCCCCGACAGGAAACCCCCCCCCATGGGATCTTACAGCCACTGGCTCACATCCTGGAACCCACGGTCCGAGAACAGCAGGGCACTTCGTCGTAGTCGCTGTGGAGGACTATGGAAATGATCCTCAATCACTCATTTGTATTTTACGTTTTACATCGTATTTGAATGTGTGAAATAACACATTCTTATAACTAGTTCACTGAACTAGTTATGAGATGGATGAACAGGGCTAATACTGGCTTAAAACTATTTTTTTGTACTAGTGCTAGTCTTTATTCTGGAATCAACCTGGTAATGTATCGGTTCTTCTCTCGAGAGTAATATGACCTATAGACCAGAGTCTGTAGGTACTCGGTACAGTAAGCAGAAACACAGACCGAAAGATACCTCCATGCTTGGTATCCAGGTGGGTGTTAACTGTGGTCCCTCTCTGCTGCCCTCTCAGACCCTGCTGAAGACGGGGGAACAGTGCTGGTCCCTGGCCGAGCTGGTGCAGGCCGTGGTGCTGCTGGCCCACTGCCACTCCCTCTGCAGCTTCGTGTTCGGCTCCGGCACCGACGGCGTGTGTGACCTCGCCCCGCTGCCCAAGTCCCCCAACGGCACCCCTCCGGCCTACTGCCCCTGCGACGCCGCCAACGGCAACGCCAACGTGCCTGACATCACACAGCGACGGGTAACCACACTTATCAAAGACACGGTTGTTTTCATGTGACCGTGACGTCGTGTTCGGCCATGGTAGCCTTTTGGATTGAATGTTGGAAGCATTGTTTTCAAAGTGAATGAGGTTCCAGCTACTTCATCTCTTAGTTTGTAAACTCTGTTGAATGATACACAGTTTCCATTGTGCAATGATGTAGACATAAGAATGATTCAGAAGAGGAAGGGCTGGTGCAATACAAGGTTTTATTTTGTATGCATTTTACTGAATATCTCTTTCGGTCTGTCTCTCTTTCTCTGTCTGCGTCTCTATGTGACTCTCTCCCTCCGAACCCCAGGCCCTGGACTCTAGCTGTGAGATGTTGTTTTTAAAGGAGAGGATTCAGAAGTCTCAGGAGGAGAGGGAGAAACGAGAGGAGCGCCTCCTGCACGCACACACACTCCAACAAACGGGTACACACACTCTCTCTCCTCTCTCCTCTCTCTCTGAAACTAGCATGCGATCATTCTGAAACCGAAACACATATATATATATAAATACATACATATGTATGTGTACGTACACATGCATGTATGCCCATCAAACATGTACCCAGATGCATGCAGATCCAGACATGTATACACACGCATGGACAGACACAGACACCCGACGCCGGGCCCCTGCATGCATTCCACTCGGCTATGTCCGACACAGCGCCAGCCCCCAGGGGCCTCAATGTAGGTCAGTCTTGAGGGAATCTCTCCCCAGCGTGCGTCTTTACCGTCCCTCTCCCCTGGCCTTCGTCCATGCGTTTCTAGAGCCGGAGGAGGAGGAGGAGACGGCCGTGTACTTGGCGGAGCCCTCGCGCTTCATCAGCGACCCCGACTTCTGCTACCAGGAGTTCACCCGGCGGGACGAGGACCACTTCCAAGTGTTCAGAGTCCAGGTGAGTACGTAAGGACGCAAGGACATGGGCTGGTGGCCGCCTGCCCAGCAGCTGCTGTTGTCAGTAAATGTGTGTGTGTGTGTGTGTGTGTGTGTGTGTGTGTGTGTCGGGTGTCATATGTCCACCCATCCAAGTCCCCCCTCCTCCTCCCAGAACTATTCGGATCTAAGCGTGACTTTGTTTTTCTTCTTTTTTGGACGGTGGCTTAAAGGGGTCATCTAGCTGGCTCAGTAATTTGGGTGGATCTCATTAGTTTAATTCTTAATCTTTTAAGATACAGCCTTTAAGCTTGTGGAAACCCTTACAGAATAAATGTTCCTAATGTGAGCGTTTCCTCATACCGTGCAGTGCTGTGGTTGGTCTGGACAGGATATGAAGCAGCATTCTTATGGTTAACACACAGCAGACTCTAGCTGACCTATTATACAGAAGTATTTATATATATATATAAATGCATATTATTTAGTATTACTTCTTAAGGGGACTGTGTGTTGATGGTGAATGGTGTCTCCGAGACGTTGGCTGTAACGCTGTTGGGTTCCCACCCTGCAGGACTACTCGTGGGAGGACCACGGCTTCTCATTGGTCAACAGGTTGTACTCGGACATTGGCCACCTGCTGGACGACCGGTTCCGCAGCGTGGCGTCCCTCCCTTCCTCTCACAGCCCAGACCTGAAGCGGGCCATCTGGAACCATATCCACTGTGTCCTGGGCATACGGTGAGTGAACAGACTCCGCAACGCTCAATGGCCATGGCGCCCTCATTACTGCTAGTTAGTTATTTAGTAGGGACACGACACGACTTGTAGTGAATACAGATGCATGTCATTATGGGGCAGGAAGGGGGTTAGGCATCCTGCGCAAGGTAATGCTGTGGACATTGAACATTGGGAATAGACCTCGGTACCTTCGGCTGGGAGTTGGAACACCCATACCCACTTCGCTTTGAATTATTATTTCTCTTTGAGAAATGTATCAGCCAATCGTATTCATCAGACTAATACTGTGTGTGTGCGTGTGCGTGTGTGTGTGTGTGACAGGTATGATGACTATGACTACGGGGAGGTGAACCAGCTGCTGGAGAGAGACATGCAGCTGTACATCAAGGCCGTGGCTTGTTTCCCTGACGACACCAAGGCTCCCGTGTGTCCACTGCCCTGGGCGCCCCTCAAACCCTCTGAACGAGTAAGAGCGGCCGGGATAACACGCCTCCTAAACACACACACATAGCGCTATAAGAGGGATTATTTGTTTTGTTTTTTTACTGTAAAATGAACAACAACAATGGTAATAATAGAATAACGCTGATAATGGTGCTAAATAATAATATAATAATAGTAATATTCTGGTCCATCTCTGATCCTCAGATACATGTGAACTATAATGGATATAATAATAATAATCATAATAGTTATATGGTTGTTTCCCTTGTCCTCAGATACATGTGAACTATAATGGGTATAATAATAATCATAATAGTTATATGGTTGTTTCCCTTGTCCTCAGATACATGTGAACTATAATGGGTATAATAATAATCATAATAGTTATATGGTTGTTTCCCTTGTCCTCAGATACATGTGAACTATAATGGGTATAATAATAATCATAATAGTTATATGGTTGTTTCCCTTGTCCTCAGATACATGTGAACTATAATGGGTATAATAATAATCATAATAGTTATATGGTTGTTTCCCTTGTCCTCAGATACATGTGAACCTGCTCATCATGGAGGCCCGTCTGCAGGCGGAGCTCCTCTACGCGCTGAGAGCCATCACTCAGTACATGATCGCCTAAGAGCACTCCAGCAGGCAGGGAGTCTAACTGGCCACACTGCGCAGAGAGACATCGAGACGAGAGCCTTGGAGGGAGGGGAGGAAGGAGGAAGGAGACGGCAGTCATGGAGGTCTGGAAGAGAACGTCAGGGGGTAGAAAGGAAAAGAAAAAAGGAAATTGAAGTATGTGAAGTCGTGCCACTGTACCTCGTGGACGTGGGCTTTCCTTTGGTGCCCTGCAGTTTAAATGCTGTTTTTTAAATCGCAGGAAAACTCCACGGCGTCAACTTTTTGCCAAAGCAAAGCGGAACATTGTTCCTAAGCCACCCACCCCTCTTACTCCTCCTACCAATGGGTACGGGACGTCCCATAAAGGACAGTTGGCTGTGGACTGCATCGAACTCCCTCGTTTCAAATGTCTCCGTTCTCTGAAAAAAAAGGTTATGTGCAATTATAACGAATGGTAGTTTTCCTTTTTACTCATATCTTCGTGTTCGAACTTTGTGAAAGCGAAAAAGCGAAGTGTGCTTAGTTATATTTATAGCAATGGCCAATATCCTCTTATCTTTGGTTATCAGCCTTTTTTTATGAACAACATTTATTTTTTTTTTCAAAAGAAAAAAAAACAACTAAGCAAAAATGTCCACAACTTTCTGTATGAATTGATGAATGTCCAGAGACCTGGTTGGTTATGTTGACAATCCATGCCAGGGTCGCAGGTGGTACACAAAGGGTACATCAATACCCTTTTTTTCGGTGACACAAATACTGGCCAGGAACAAACGCCAAAAGTGACACTGGTGAATGATATCACGTCACTATAGTTTCTTTAAATAAGCACTTTTTTAACTTTATATATTTATGAAGAAATGTAACCCAATGATAGAAACTACCCCCTGGCTTGTGGTTCTAACAGCCATTCACTGTAAGACGTATCACGTTAGATTCCGATTGGTATTTCAAAAACGTTCAAAAACAACGTTCAGTTCTTGAGTTCTTCTCTTCAGAACATTTGGTAGCTGATTTATTAAACCACAAACTAAGCCCAGTTCAACAACTTGGCTGTTTTACACGGTACTGCACAATTCTACAGTACTATTTTTAAAAGGAGAAGATACCCTCTGTGGTATCAAGATGAATAAGCTGAGCTGTTAGTGTGTGTTGTAATAGGGTCACACTTGGGCAGTTGTCAAATGAAGGAGTATATCCGTCTCCATAGTATTTAAAAAAATAATAATAATAATAATTAAAAAAAAGAAGAAAGCAACTCATCGAGTACATCTCCGGTCATCACTGAATATACTTCTGTTAGAAAATAAAAATATCCACATCTGCATTGGTTACTACTAATTGACAACTTTTAAGCTGACAGCTATTGCAGACTTTGTATTTGGTGAACTGTTTTTATAAACAGTTTCTAATAAAATAATGATATACTTTTTTCCAAGCAGACTATGTGCAAACTAAAACTTAAAGTATTCTCATTTGTTTTGTAGTTTTTCTTTTTTCTTTTTTTTTACGGATGTTGGAGTGACATACATGTTGGAATAGGATTGTTCTATTCTTTCCGGGTTTGCTGCTAAATCCTGCTTGTTGTGCTGAATCCTCACCTAGCATATCGAGAAACGCCAACGCGCTGCAACCCAGGTGCCTTCAGGCTAATCTGAAGTGGTGAGCAACAGAAGGATTTTGACCGCTTCAGGGGCCGAATACAGGCTTTTGGTCATACAACTGCCATCGCTGGTGGTTTACAAGGTACTGGAGCCACCACCTGGCGCTACTGGTGGCACTGTCTAGATGGGAACTGCTTCCAAGAACCACAGACCTTGATGAATGTTGGAGGATGCCTTTTCCTAACATTGTTAAGGCTGTATACACCCGTTTGTGACAGACACTTACAATCTCCCAGTGACACAAAGAGCCTACGACACAGATGGATGTTACAGTTGTTCAGTAAATGAAACTTAAAGCAATGATGAACAAGTGAAAAGACAAAAAAAAGTTTTTTATTTTAAACTTGACATGTTTTCTATAAAGATGTTATATGAAACAAATGTGTGTTTTATTCAAGTTATCTCTTCATACCTTTTAAGAAAATTAATGAAAAACGATAACAAAAGTTAATTCCTGACAGTCGTGTGAAAGTACCGTGTTTAGACGTTTTCTGTGTATCCACTTTCATGACGATAACAGTTAATGGCTAATTTGATATTTGACTGACAGTGACCAATACGAAATGCAACACCACCTGCATCATTATTTAACAGTGCCCTCTAACGGCAGACAGGCGTAGCTGCTCTATATCCACTTTCCGGTTTCCGTGGCCTCTGCCATCATTATATCGACCATGATGGATGTCAACTGGTAAGTAAACTAAAGCACAAACCAATAATGCATTTGCCCAAATGGATTAAAAAAATATTACATTTATTTTCCAAAGTTCAGAACTGTTGACTTAAATTGTATGGGTGGATTAAGAAAGTGAAAAGATAGTTTGGGGGAGCAGAGTAGAACATCGAATTATTCATAATAATAAACGTTGGCTTATGCACAACCCAGGCCCAAAATCCCCAATTGGAAAATATGATGAACCTGATCCAAATGCTAAAATACTGCATCAAATGAGCCAATTTCAGTTAATAAAACATACTAAGGGCTACAATATAACAAAGTCAAAAGTAAACCAAAGGGGAAAATAAACTTTGATTGCAGAGGGAATTACAAAGGAAAATACACCATCGTTGGGGTTATAAGGAGTCAGCAGTGGGGTTAATTGCCTATAACTTAACAAATACTGCTAAATCCGAGATATCAATTGGATTTTTAATGGCTGCCTATTTTTTTTATTTGACAGTAGCTTATAACAGAAAATAAGTGGTTCTTAAGAGCATGTATTTGAACTAGTCTAATTACCAATTTATATATATATATATATATAGTGTCCCCTCCCCTTAACCAATTATTGTGGGAATAGCATCCCCATTTTCTTTTATATTTTGGTAATATACATATATAAGGAAAAAGCAATGTTGGTTGTATGCTCACTTTCGGGGCACTTCGGTCCTTGTATTATGCACTGATTACGTACAGGCCCTGATTTGATGTAAATATGCACCCAGTGAAACATGGATGTTTAAAAAGTTTAAAAAGACTCAAGAGTTTGGTTAATGAAAAATAGATTCTAACATATTGACACAGCTACTGAAAATGTATGAATATAGAAATTGTATGAATATAGAAGGAAAAGGGATAACTTTCTGGTGAAAATTCTGATAAACAAACATAAAAAAACAAAGCAAACGAAGAGTTGACATGAAAGGACCTTCACCAGTTATGCACAAGTTAAATACAAACGTTAAGGCTAACACAATGCACAAAGATTAGGTGGGGTAACAAAAAAATTATACAAGTTAATCTTGCTAGCTACATGCTATAGTGTTCAATGTTGGCAGTCAAACATTAAGGGATAGTCTCTGTGTACATTGCTTAGTGAGCTCTTTGTATATCAAAATACAACTTCATAATCAAAAATTAATTTGATTCATTTTTTGTGTGTGCCAATTAAAAATCGCATAGGGCCACAGAAAGTGAGCAAAATAAGAGCGGTTGCTTTTCCAGTTGATTGGAACATTTAAAAGTTCCACAATGTAAAATAAATACTTTAATAATCCTGTGATTATCTCTGAGCAGTCCAGTGCACAGGATTCTGTTCCTGAGAGTGAATCGTTGCATCGCGTCTCCTGTGAGATGACAATCTGACATGACATAAGTTATTCTCGCCATATTTCTTTTGTTTTACTCGATTTTAGAAGTGGCAACAGGCCATGGAGAACTATGAGGCATACAATTGATAACTAACGATGGCCAAGTAGGCATATGTGTGATTTCATTTTAATTGTAAATGTGAAATTTCTTAAACGAGGCATAGCCTACTTAGCGAAGCGCGCCTTAGCTGAGGTTTACTGTGTCCCACTCCTGAACTGCCATGCACATGTTAGTGTTCCTTTGGTTAAAATCTACATGCATCTCAACATTTACAAAAATAAAAGTGTAGAAAATGACCGTTAAAAATTATCTGAAATTGCTTTCTCCGAATATAAAAAAACCGTTGCTTCTGATTAGTAATATATTCATATTATTTAATTAATTACGTCCATCTAAACGGTATATTAAAAACTATAGTGAAATATATTCTGTTTTTCATAGTTTCCACACATAGTATTAATTTATCCAAAAGGACTATTAGTACTGTTTAACAAAAGCTTAATGTGAGATTATAATCTCACATTAAAAATCATCATCCCCGAATTAAAAGGGACACGGACAATATACCAGGAAAATTTAAATATGACAACCCTTCAAGAAAATATCTTCTAAAGTTTTCATTCGAGATCCTAATTAGTTCTCATTAATCCGCATACTGTGACATGTACAATGGCTACAAAACAAACCTAACCGCTTTTTCTTACATTTTCTTAGAGTTTAACCTAATATAGAGCCCAAGTCACGCCCCTTCCGCTAACCCCCATAGGACCTTATTTCGGAAGAAATATGTGCGGTAGTCGACGGCCAGAGACTCATCATTTTCTGATCCTGTTTGAATTGTGCTATGAATTATACATGATGTTTGCCGATTTAAAAGAAAATGTAGTACAAAATACGCGATGAGAAAGACTACACACCCAAAAGTTGCGTATGTGACGTCATAACGTTCTCTCAACACAAGTATAACGTTACCCAGAGCCGCTGAAGTTAACGTTATCACGATGCCTGTGTGTTTCTGACCGGGATGTATTCACACGAGCAACAAGTCTTGCTTGTTCTTTCGCTTCCCGGCAGATAAAAGGACCAGGGGTCGCTGGGTAAAACATGTAAGATAAATGTTTTTGTTGGTGACTGATTTTGTGCTTGACCAGAGATGTAGTGCACTGAGCGATTTCATACAAAAATCATACTACTAACGTAACTTATCGGTTTTACGACCAACTGCGACTTTGATGACTTGCTAAATTATATGTTAAAGGGTTAGGGAAAAACATATGTGTAATTCATGGCACAATTCAAATGGGATAACAATTTGAATTGTCTCTCGCCATTGACCACCGTTATATTTTTTCCAAAATAAGGTAAAGTTTGGGACAGCGGAAGGGGCGGGACTTAGGCTCTCTATGTGGAACAGTCTACTTGGGTCCCTGTGTACGAGTCACATGAAATACAGGAAATGTTAAGTGCTTCAAATAATGCACAAACTCTCGGAAAACAAAACTAAAACAAATCATAGGCAAACTTATTCATATGACATAACACTTTTTCTACCATTACGCTGCCAACATAGATTTACGCTTGAATGCCCCAGGTATGAGTTAAAAAAAAATATATATATTTCTTCATTTCATCCCTCTTATGTGTGTATGTGGTTTTGCGTCAATTTTAACACACTGGATTGAAAATCAGGAAAGCCAAAACTGCAAATTCATCATATCCACTTGTTCAAATCACTACATTTTCAATGAAATCAAAAGCAAGAATCACACGTTTCGTACCTCTCAGTGACCACAGAGTGCTCGTACACGTGGTCCGAATGTAGCCCAAGGGCACACGCTTGGCTTTCAAGAAAGACTTTCCACTCTTCAGAAAAAACGCAAGACACAGGCCTCAAAGACCCCTTACAATCCCTCCTCCCCTAGATTGGTTATTTTGAGGACAGCGTTTGCAGAAATGCTCGGTGCTCCCGCCACTCAATGTTTCAAATTCATATCGGTCATATTTAATGTATTTTCTGTTTTCAATTTTCAATGGCCCTGCATTTCACGTGAGAGATATTGTTCTTGAAAGTGTGGTTCGGTGTGGTCAACTGGCCGCTCCTTTCAAGGCTGCATGTGCTGCACGACACGGCGTTCGATACCCACAATCATTTGGAGCAGGGGTTCGCCTCCCGCCCTGAAGCTATACATACTTGGGTGTCACATCGTCGAAGAAGTACTGTCTGCAGGTTATAATAAAAAGCTGTGCATAGAAGTCTAAAC
>OOFG01063874.1:0-10796 GCA_900323295.1 Molva molva | reverse complement strand
CGATCAGTCAGAATGGAGATGAACAATAGGCTGTTATGTGTTGTGTATGAGTTGAGCTTAATTTATTTACTTTGGTTCCTTGATTTAGTCCCCGTTATAATGGAGATGATGGACACACACTATAGGCTGTTCCAGTGTTGTTGTGGAGTATTTATAAAGTTTATTTACTGGTTTATCCCCTGTTAGTCTGCGGAGTAGATGGAACCTGGACCCCCTTCATGGGTGGTAAAACTTGTCACTTTTGGTGGTCTATTCTCACTTAACGTGGTTATTTCAATTCTATGAGCCTGATTTGTGACATGCAACAGAGCATGTTTTCCTGTTGCACTAGTATTAGAGAGCTTATAAGGACCTTCATGTCTGGTGTTGCGAGCCATACGGAAGGTTATTAGGTAAACACCTTGTTTTACTGTAACATGAAGCCCATCTTTCATCCACCATGTTCCTCATTTATTCCGTACCATGTCATATCAGCTAGAGGAAGTAGAAAAGTTGAAGTAAACTCCGCACTCAGTAGCTAACACTGCAGCATCACCACCAAGGTCATAATTAAAAACACACTTTCTCCAACCACTAGATGGCAACTTACTTCAGTTTTCTTCATTCATAAAGAATGACCTTTTGACCGTGCTCCTCTGCCAACCCGAGTTCATGTGAAAAGCCTTTGATCAGAGGGCTTCAGTAGGCCTGAGTTAGACATTACATCGTGACATGGGACCTACGGTGGAGGAGCTCTTGCTGGTCGTCTTGGTAACGGCCGTGTGTCGCTGCTTGCGGCTGTGAGGGGGCGTGGTGTTGTTGACCGAAGGGGGCGGAGACATGCTCAGTCTGTTGACGGGTGTGGGCGGGGCACTGTCCGCTCTGGGCCGTGATATACCTGTCGGGGAGGGGACAGGTGAGCGCAGACACAACGTGGTTAAAAAAGGTACCGATTTTATTTTTTTTGGGAGGAATGATAGTTTCATTTTTAATACTTTTATGTTGTATTTTACCTTGTTGTACCTTTGTACCTGTTTTTACACACACAAAAAAATGTTTTGGATAAGAGAGCAAAGTCAAATATATATATATATATAAACTAAATCATTCTTGGTTAGGTTAATCTTTAGAAGATTTAAACTTTGTGCATTGGAACTTTATGCTTTGGGTTAAATTAATGTTTTATTATCTTTACATTAGTTAGGTTAATTAATCCTGTTAATAAAAATCACACACCTTCCCCACAAGATATTCAATAATTGTTAGATTTTAATCACTGTTATTAATCCACCTTGATTCGATAGATATAAATATATTTTGTGCGGTCGATATATCATCTTGTTGACAAAAATACAAATCGACACGGCTGAAGCACAAAAGAGACCAGATTCATCCATTCATTCATTCACCACCATCATCATCATCATCCTCATCATCATTATCACCACCCTCTCACCCAGAGTCACATTTGCATGTTAAAATGTGCGGACGTTGTTTTTAATACCATGAGGAAGGCCGGGACTGAAAGAGCTTGCTCTCTTGCTCACCTCTCTGTGCTCAACAGAGACACCTAGAGTTCAGGGAGAGAAGTACACGCCAACATGCTACCACGTTACAAGCAGGGAACACTCACACATGCACCAGCCAGACATTTACGTTCACATTTAGGGCATTTAGCAGACGCTTTTATCCAAAGTGACTGTTCAACGGTTCATACACACATTCACACACCGACGGTGAGTCAACCATGCAAGGCGACAGCCGGCTCGTCGGGAGCAGTTAGGGTGAGGTGTCTTGCTCAGGGACACCTCGACACTCAGCTAGGAGGAGCCGGGGATCGAACTAGCAACCTTCTAAGCTAAGCCAACCTTGGCCCACTTTTGATGTTTGGCTTTAGCTGGGAACTATCTTCTGTGTTCCTACCAGCACAGCGTTTGTTTTGTGCATATTTTCATACTCACCATTGTAGTATCGAAGTATCATGGAAGTATATTTTGTAAGATGAATTTGTAACAAATATTTTGTAATTAGATAAATTATAACGCAACATTAAAAACGGTATCATCTCACTCAAGCCCTTAAAAATGACCTTGAGGTCCAAGGAATATTCCAGATGCTGGTTACGTACCAGAGTCAAGTTTTATCTGCACAGTAAATGCTCCTTTAATGCCCGACAATAAGAACACATGAACAGGTGGTGATGGTTAAAGTTTGCACTTGAACGCTCCCCGTCATGTCACACAGTCGTTTCAATAAATACCTTTAAATTACTTTGAATTAAAGCTATTTGTTGACAGGCAGCCATTTTAGAAACAGATTTGATTTTACATTTTTAGATTTACGAAATAAACAAACTACTCTACGCCTGTTGAACGCTACTCTACAGTCCACCTGTTACTACGGTCCAACCAAACAGTTAGTCGTCTCTTGAACGCTACTCTACATCCACCTGTTACTACGGTCCAACCAAACAGTTAGTCGTCTCTTGAACGCTACTCTACATCCACCTGTTACTTAACTGTCGAGCGCTATTCTACAACCCGCTTGTTAGCTAACAGGAAGCCTCCAAGAGATGGCTCTCTATTGAATGCTACTCTATAACCCACCTGTTGTTACAGTACAGATCACTTATAAGTCTGTTAGTCTTTTGAACGCTACTCTACATCGCACCTGTTGCTGCAGTACAGACCACTTTCTAGTCTGTTAGTCTATTGAACGCTACTCTACAACCAATGTTACAAGCAAATCCCTATGTCAGCGCACCTATAACCCGTCTCTTGAACGCTACTCTACAACCATCTGTGACATGTCTCTTGAACGCTACCTGTAACCCTTCTCTTGACCCCTACCTCTTAACTGTATCTTGAACGCTACTCTACATCCACCAGTATCCTGTCCCTTGAACACTAGCCGTGGTCCATCTCTTGAACGCTACTCTACATCCACCAGTACCGTCTCTTAAACACTAGCCGTGGTCCATCTCCTGAATGCTACTCTACATCCACCAGTGTCCTGTCTCTTAAACACTACATGTTGTCCATCTCCTGAACGCTACTCTACATCCACCAGGATCCTGTCTCTTAAACACTAGCCGTGGTCCATCTCCTGAACGCTACTCTATATCCACCAGTACCTGCTCTTAAACACTACATGTTGCCCATCTCCTGAACGCTACTCTACATCCACCAGTACCTGCTCTTAAACACTACATGTTGCCCATCTCCTGAACGCTACTCTACATGCACCAGGATCCTGTCTCTTCAACACGAGCCGTGGTCCATCTCCTGAACGCCCCCCGCCCCCCTCCTCTCTCGCCCTACGGTCCAGGTTGCTGGTTCCTCTTACCCAGGAAGGCGTCGACCAGCCGGCTGACCCCCCGCATGGCCCTGAAGAAGATCTGGGGCAGCTGCTTCAGGCAGGGCAGCAGCACCACCTCGTGAGGGATGCCACTGGAGCTCAGGAACTGCTCCTGGAATTTGGGAGTGGTGCTCACGATCGCAGGGTTGCTCAGGTCCACCGGGTTGCTATGGAGACACATGCAAAGTTTGATGGGTGTGTGTGGGCGTATCCCGTTTGTTTTGTTTTTCCAGTGGGGAGGGGGGTATTTTGGGGTGTATTTTGACTCCTCATTGGAATTATTGCACTATTGTGTTCTCTTGTCCCTGACCATTTCACGTCACCCCAGGTGCAGCCTGGGACAGCTGGGCCGATGGATGCAAATGAACACGTGTGCGTTAGTGTCCTTTGTAGTGCAGGAGCAAACATCACGTTTAACACGCACCTGCTTATCCCCTGAAGGATGCATTACCCACCAACTATTTGGACGTTTCTGAGTCATTTCCATACATTTGCATCATGTCTGGTGGTGAATGAAGCTTTTCAGCAAACATATCACACAGCCGTGCGGACAGACTGTCTGGCTGACTACTTTTAAAAGGTTTATATGTACAAACACACTGCCTAGTGATTCATAGCCATGAGCAAAAACTACTGTAAATCACTCAGTGTGGTGCGATTTGCACATAATCGCTGAGACATGTAATATATTAACAGCGGATGTTGACAGGGTTAAAAAGCTGTGTGTGGAAGCAGATACACAAACATGCACCTCTTCTCATATGTGAACATGGGGTCAGGGGTCAAGAAGAAGGTGTGAACCTGAGGAGGCAACATCTTCTCAGACGTGAACATAGGGTCAGGGGTCAAGAACAAGGTGTGAGCGTACCTGAGCATGTGCAGGAAGCGGTACCAGGTCTGAGCCACGCAGTCGTTGTCCATCTCAGCGGGGATCAGGCTGGCGTCTTCATCAGGGACTTTGAAGGGAGGGAAGGATGGGCCGTGGGTGAACCGCAGCAGCCTACAAGAACCACACATACACAGTCACTATCGGAGAACCCACACATACAGTCACTATCGGAGAACCCACACATACAGTCACTATTGGAGAACCCCCACATACAGTCACTATCGGAGAACCCAGACATTCAGTCACTATCGGAGAACCCCCACATACACAGTCACTATCGGAGAACCCCCACATACACAGTCACTATCGGAGCACCCCCACATACAGTCACTATCGGAGAACCCCCACATACACAGTCACTATCGGAGAACCCCCACATACACAGTCACTATCGGAGAACCGAGACATACACAGTCACTATCGGAGAACCCCCACATACAGTCACTATCGGAGAACCCCCACATACACAGTCACTATCGGAGAACCCCCACATACACAGTCACTATCGGAGAACCGAGACATACACAGTCACTATCGGAGCACCCCCACATACAGTCACTATCGGAGAACCCACACATACACAGTCACTATCGGAGAACCCCCACATACACAGTCACTATCGGAGAACCCCCACATACACAGTCACTATCGGAGAACCGAGACATACACAGTCACTATCGGAGAACCCCCACATACACAGTCACTATCGGAGAACCGAGACATACACAGTCACTATCGGAGAACCCCCACATACACAGTCACTATCGGAGAACCGAGACATACACAGTCACTATCGGAGAACCCCCACATACACAGTCACTATCGGAGAACCACAACAACTGATGCTACAGTGAACTCAATTCTACAGGTCATTAATTACAAATAGGAGAAGCAACGGCAGATGTTCAACGCAGAAGTACATTTTGGCCTATTTCCCTGTTCTGAATCTATTCAAACTGGACAGAATTTAAAAATAAAAAATGTATTCCCTCTATTTATCTCTGTCACTATCTCTCCTGACTCTAGATCGTAGCACTTTAAAGCGGTTGCTTTGCTTATTTTGTGAATTTGTATGCACTTGAATAATTCACCGCTACACAGGTAGTGGTGATTCAGGCTGCCTGTCATCATCATCATCATCACCACCACCACCACCACCACCATCATCACCCCCACCTGGAGGTGAGGGCGCAGGCCACCCGGCTCCACTGCTCCACCACAGGCGGGTGGTGTCTCCAGTTGACCAGCATCTCGCGGGCTGTCTTCCAGTAGGGTGGTGTTGGGAAGCAGCGGGCGCAGGCCAGCAGCCACACCTCCAGCAGCACCGCCATCAGCTTCTCCGCCAGCTTCTCCGCCACGCCCACTGGGTGGAGCGCCACACGTCAGGGGAGACAGGGTGGGGCAACATTAGAGTCACGCATACTCAAGGTGGTGTCAGATGGTGTCATGATTCATGAGCGCATCGTTCTAGTGCTGCGGTCGTCTCTTGCTGTTAAGTGGAGAAGACAAATGTTAGCCATTGCTGATGAAATGGGTTTTCTGGCTAATCATATTTTATGGGTGTTAGTGCTGGATGAACTGTATCCAGTTTATCCAGCGGGATATGTAGAGAGAATATATTTTAACGTTGGAAAAAAGATTGGTCTTTCTTAGCACTTTGTGTAGCTGTATTCCCAAATGTTTTTTTTACTGTTATTTTAATCTATTTCTTGTTCTTGTGTCATTTTCCCTGTAACTCAAATCCTATTGTCGTTTTGTATGAAAAGCGCTATGTAAATAAAGTTTGATTTGATTAGATTAGATTGAGGTCATGCCAGGCTCCACTTCCAGGGCTTTAAACACCATCGACTGGTAAAGCAGGTGTACGGACATATCTCTTGTTCCTTCAGGCTACGAATCTTATCTCAGATCAGAGGGGCGGAGCCAGCAACAACAGAAAGCACTCGCATATCAGTGCAAAAAGACTGCAGGAGTTGGAGGTCCTTGTGATTGGCTGGGGCTGGGGCTTACCTCCGGTGGTGGGCGGGGCCAGCAGAGTGTCGTTGACACGCAGCAGGAAGAGCAGCAGCACCTCCCAGGTCTCCCTCACCATGGAAACGGACTCGCGGGCCAGCTTCTGGACGGCAGTCAGAACCTGCTGACACAGCCTGATGTGGTTCAGGCTGTGTTGTTCTGGTCTGGACGGACAGACGGACTCAGGTTACTGTAGTTATTTAATCATCCCAGAGGGACATTCTTTATGTCTCAATTGCTCTACTCGAGATAAAAAGGACTGTGTAAAAGAAGATCATAAAATGGACGATAAACACAAAAGTACAGCAGGGCAATACATTTTTTATAATTATTGCAGTTTTGAAAATAGTGACACTGGTAGCAGTACTGCGGATCGGACATGCAAGTACTCCGCTGATGTATTCTCCAGCTTCCCATCAGCATGCTAGTGCCCCCATGCTTCCCTACCTGGGCAGGAAGACGTTGTAGAGGTGCTTGAGGATGGTCTGGATGTACAGGTTGGGCTCCTTGACGACGGGCTGGGGCATGGAGTCCCTGGGGGACACCAGGGCCATCATCCAGTCGGTGTACACGTCCACACACAGCTTCACAGTGTCCCCCTCCAGGGGCAGCGTCAGGCCGTAGCACAGCACCTCCATGGTCCACTTCACCTGGGGAAACCACCACCAGGGGAACACATGAGGCCCTCCGGGACTCCCTCCACATTTAAAGTCCACACCCTACACTACACAATAAAAGTCTGCACATTGCAAGTTTTGTTGTGTGTAATTGACATCTTGAGATACTGGGGATTACATCACAACACATGCTGCATGGCAGTCAATGGTAAAGTGCATTTCCTTCTGTCTGTTCATCTCTCAATTGTATGCAATTAGCTTCATTAGCATGATCTACTGCCTATCTAGACTACTATTTACAATTTTGTCCCTCAGTAGATGCTTCTTTCCAAAGTACCTTATAGTGAATTGTTATTTTTAGTTGCATACCATTAATTAGCAAGTAGGGGTTAGGTCAAGAATGGCTACACATGCGGACAGTGTGGTTCTGACCCAGAACGATTTGGCCGGGAGCAACCTAACCACCAGCCCAGACATGGATAGGATAATATTTTATTAATCCCAATCAGGAAATTCATAAAACACTCATATCCTATCTCTGGCTCGTCTAGTGGTGAGGTTGGCTCCCAGCCAAAACCTTCTGGGCTTCTGGACTATCCTACAGTCAGCGTTATTGTCCAACAGAAATATGCAGTAAGCATCCAACCATAAAGCAGAAAGTAGCATCAACTGCAGGGGTCTATATGCACAGAGTGCAAACATTAGTATGAATCTGGTGACACGTGAGGCCATTTCATTAAAATAGTCTCACATCAACCACAACAACGAACATCTAGTAATAGTCCAGACGGTTCTCCTCTCCTGCCATATCCTTTGAGCGTGTGCAGCTCCACACCCTCATCGTGGAGATGTGGTCCTCCAGCTCCAGCAGCTCACCTCTTTATCCGTTTTGAGGATGTTCTCCGTGGCCACGGGGCTGACCGCAGTGCCCAGGGGCTTGACCACAGCGTTGGCCACCTCCATGCCCACCCCGGCTGGGTAGGTGTGGAGGACGCTGAGGTGGCCCTGGTCGCTCTGCACCACAAGGTGCAGAGAGCGCCACTCGGAATACATTCTGGCGGTGTCCGCGCTCTACTACGCACACCTCCTCCTCCACCTGCAGGGACACATTTGGTGGGAGACGACTTTGTTGGTCTCCGGGGGAATGTTGTTTCTGTTACGATTGCTCTGCTTAAGATCAAGACAGACGGAAGATAGAGGGTAAGCATACTTTTCCTTGTAGCTATGTGTTTTAGTCTAGGATACCTCATGTCACAAGCATGAATTGGGTATGAAGGACTTTACCGAAAGATGCTTGAATACTAAATTTAAAATAAACGAAATCCCTCAAAAAGCTGTCAATATAAAGAAAGATAGACAATAGAATAACAGGAGGAAAAACATAAAAAGACACACTAATATATGATAATATATACAAATGTGCATATGTACAAAAAAAATATGCATGTTAATAAATATATCGTGCATACAAAGGTGTGCATCCACACACACACACACACACACACACACACACACGAAAATGTGCATAACGTATTCATGTTCATAAACACACACACAAGATGGAACAGGAAGAAGAAGGCTAAGGTGCATAGAGCAAAACCAGCCAGATATACAGTTTCAATGTTAAAATGAATCCAGCTCAGACACCCCGCAGTATGCATGTACTGAGCCTACACGTCCTCACTGAGCTTCTGAACATGTACACGATGAGAAATAGCCAGCATACAAGAGTCCCAGTAAGCAGGAAGCTGATCATGAGACGGACATGCTATGGACATCCTCTCCTTCCTAATCCTGGCTAATGACGTTAGCTAAAGTTAGCCGCCGACTTGCCCCTGTTTTAGCACATGAACAGCTGTGATGCCCGCTGAGGTGTCGCCGAGCACCACCAGAGTCCCCCCAAGTAGCGTGTTGACCCCAGTAGTTGTCCAATCGAACAGCACATCGCATTAGACGTTGACAGCTCGTTAGCATACGGTCGCTAGCTTGTTGGCTGACATTAGCTCCAATGGGCTGTCATTCCTGCTAGACGACTTAGCTGTTAGCTTTAGCAGGCTAGCGGGAGCAAAAAAGAACGGTTTTATCGTTCACAATGGAATAAACTGGAATGGGTATGATAGCAAAAAAGCCCAGACACTTACAGTTCTTACGTGCTTTTGTGTTCCAGTTCAGAGCATTAGAGTTAGCATGTTGGAAGGTGTAAATGCTCGCGATGCAGAGGAAAAATGACTTGAAGCTTCGCAGCTAACGGAGTCAAACAAACCCGGAGGCTAGCGCCCCCTAATGGAGTGTTGTTGTAACTACAAGACAAACATCACAACAGACTGCGTCTGAAACCTTTGATGATGCGTTATCACTGTGTTCATTACAACCGTGCAAGTCGACTCGAATAATTAAGTTTAATGAGAACATGCAGATCTCTCCTCCAAAAGGACTTGGCAAATAAAAAAAATAGAAAAATAAACTGAAGTCAGGTTTAACATTTTAAATATTCCAACTGAATCTTTTTTAATTTGACGTTTTTAATATTTTAAATCGAATATCTCCCTAAGAGAATCACCAACCAACTTGAACAGGATCAACTTAAACGGGAAAGGAAAGGAAAACAGTTTCCCAGGGATATGCATTGAAATTGAGGCAAACATCCAAAGTCATTTGAGGTACTGAAGGATTAAACGAATGACAGTAGAAAGATAAAGCTATGAAACAAGACTGTATTAGGATACAGGATCAGGTCAATTTTCTGTTTATTTTATACAGATTCGAGAGAGGAGAGACAGTGTCAATGTATGTTTGGGATTTGGTGTGTGTGTGTGTGTGTGTGTGTGGTAGTCAAAGGTTATTCAAAAGACAAGAAGAAAACAAATGTTTTATTATTTTAATATAAGTTCCTGTTAAATATCTGTGGTGGTTTACGAGCTATACAACCAAAGTTCGACATCAGCGGTACACCCTGTTGGTTCCCATAGGGGGCAGCAAATACCTATACAAACAGCCTGCCAACTGCCGTTCCATATGTGGAAAACTTAGAAATGCATCGCGTACTCGTCTTTTAATGGACAAACATATTGATGAGTAAATGTGAATTATAGATCTAAAAGCATGTTATATTTTAAAAAATACTTTTGCTGCTTTAACTGTGTAGCCGTATGTAGTTTGTGTTCGTGTGGTTAGACCTTTTTTTTATGTTTTTGTACAAGTTAACAAGGTTATTTATCTATGGTATAAAAGCTATCCTGAAGGCGATGTTATTAGGAAAATGGTGTGTGTGTTTGGCATCAACAAGTTCCCAGAGATATGGAGCATGTGTCAGAAGAGAAAGAGAATATTTAGGGCTTAAATGTGTAACTAATCAGTGCAAATGGATCTCAGATGTTCTCAATGAATTCACCAGATTAGAAATAAATGATTTCGGCATGGAAACCACATATCTTGTGAAAGTTTGCACCAAATCAGACCTTGTAATGTTAGAATGCCAAAATATTCCCAGCACACAGTCTTTGGCTTTTACACAATACAGTCGCATAGACTATTCCACCTCTTTATCCCTTTTACACAAAGCAAATATTTGCACAATTATATTCCAGGTACAAATATTTGCTTTGTCTGAAGGAAAAATGGACGACACTAAAATGCTATCTCTGTGTCTGTATCCTCCAGAAATAGAAGTTAGTTATTTCTACTTCCCTCCACTTTTTGTTCCTTTTTTTACACAAAGCAAATATTTGTACAATTATATTACAGGTACAAAACAGGTGAGCCGTCTTGGCGCTGGGTGGTTGCGGGTTGAGCGCCCAGACATAGCTCAAGGGCACGCGGTAAGTGTCTCTGGCGTCGGCCCGAGCTGCGTTCGCCAAAGCACACACACGTCCATGAAAGGAGCAGAGCAGGAGAAAAGCGGAGATGAAACGTCCAGATTCTTCTCCTCCTGATCCATGAGC
>OOFG01063872.1:0-10386 GCA_900323295.1 Molva molva | reverse complement strand
TGGGAGGTACGTGACACACCTCGCTCTCCCACACTTGCAGTCGGAGCCTATCAAAGCCAAGTTTTACTTTCCTTCTTGTGTCCTTTTCGACAACTTTCTGAAATGGAGCAGCACATTTTTGTGTCCAGTTTGTATTTTCAGATAACGCAAAGATAGCTTTTATTTTTTTCTGGTTGGGTTTGTAATTTTTTTTTGTTATTATGTCAGAATGAAATGTCTTATCAGAATGAAATCAGAATGAAATGAAATAAATACCCACACAGAAAAAACATGATTGACTAACTAACTTATACACTGACTTAACACATCACCCACACCATCTGTAGCCGTATGGCAATGATGAACGTATTTTCCTAGAATGCTTTGGTCTAAAAGAAGAAACGAAAACAAACAACAAAATACCATGTGCACTGGGGGGAGGGGAATCTTTGTCTTTCTTTGCCGATTTATGAAGAGCACTCTGACCCACCCCGCTCCCCAACCATTTGTGGGGAGTGGGTGTCCATGTGAGCTAAACTGGCCTGATGGGGTCCTGTAGCCCTCCTGGGGTGTCTGAGTGCATGAGACAGACTGCATAAGCTTGACCCTCTCACCTCTGCATAGAGATGTATAGGCCTGTGACCACCAAGGAAAACAAGCTCTGTCACTTTAAAGCCAAACTACTTGTGTTGTGTTAGTAATCTAGCGTGAGCAATATGTGACGTTATTATTATTGCAGCAAAAAGATGAAGGGACTTTTTCTTTCATATTTTTCTGCAATACCACACAAGTTTGACCAATTATTATTGCCGTGTTTTTCCACAAAAAGGAGCAATTAGATGGTTAAGAATTTAACTCTTGAAGCACATCTTTTCTAATCGAACCCTGACACGTTTACCACTGCCCTTCACTTCTGTAGGGTTCAGATACACTGGGGGCTTTGGAGGAAAATAAACAACAATAACGTTAGCATCATTATGTTAATATTCTATATGGGAATCCTGCAGGCAGCGTCACAAGCTAACGAAGGGCCCTTTAATTCCCATGCAATTATGATATTCATGTGTTGTGGCGGGAAAAAAAGGGCAAATGCAAATGAGTATGCTGATGCATTTATAGTAGAAGGGCATTTAAACATGGACACCGGTTGTGAGGTGTTATGTTAATTATTTGTCTGGGGACGTTGAGCGTCACTAATCCATAGTTGTGAAATAATTAAGAAAAGTGAAAAACAAGTAACAAACTATCAGTAGTTATGGAGAACCCCGTCATAATTCAGAAATTTGAGTTGCCACCCATTGGTGTTTTCGTTCATTCATATTTTTGTTGAGACAGTCTCAGTGATCAAATTGTGTTATTTTTATTTCTATTTATATTAGGCCTAGAAAAGAAAAAGCTGTTATGTACCGTCCGCAATATTATATCAATGCAAATGATTGCCATCTCATGCAATGTGTGGCTACAGATATTTGTAATTCAGCCAATGATTTTATTCTGATATTAGAAATAGAAGGCATTGCGTGTTTATTAGATGCTGCTCCTTTGCTTGTTAAGTGTGCGAGTGTAGTAGTGCTTTTAAGTAGCTCCACTGTCCCCATTTAGTGCCGTTTAACTCATGACAGGCGTTTCCTCAATATGCAGATTTGGCGAAAGAAAGATTTGATTGTGTGAAAACACCATTTGCTGCTGAGCTAAATAAACGGGTAGCTGTGCCAGTATGATACCCCAACAGTGATTTGTCTCCATCTACTGGCTGCATGAGGTAGTTCTGACACTTGTACGTACCCCTACAGTGATGTCTATCTGCAAGCTGCCTAGGTAAGCAAAGACAAAACGTGGGTTGTACATAGCTGTATATAGGCCTATAGAAATTTAACGATGCCTAAGTTGCACTATCAAAATGTTACCAGCAACATAGCTGACCATTTGTCATTAAGGATTCCACATTTAAGGTTAATTAGGAATCAAGTCATTCAAATGTAGGTGCAAGATTCTGGAAAGGGTCGAACTTCCTCAATTTGTCATTAGCCATGTTACACTCTTAATAGTACAGCCATTATCCTTTGGAAAAGGAGGGTTGCATTTTGATACCCATACCCGGTGAGTTGTACACCCAAGACAAGTTAAAATTAGTATGACCCAGAGCAGCGTGGCTTCTGACTTCTCAAACCCATTTATACAGTCAAAACCAACTTGTAATCGATCGCGTCTCTACAATTCTCCAGCCAAACTATTGTGGCTTAACACAAAGGGGGGACGGGGTCCTCGGCTCTTACCCCAGTAGTTAATATTTCAGCACAAAGCTCTTAAGTTTTTGGGAATCCAAGTCATTGAACAAATGTACAGTTGCAGTATGACTAGTTTGTTCAATCTTTGAGTCTCCTCTTAGTGTCACATTTATTCTCTTGAACACAAGTACCACATTTTATTGGGATGGAGAAGTGTTTTACCAAATATGCCATACAGGCTACTGATCCCGCCCATGTGAAGGGCAGTTGTAGTTTGAAGCAATACATTTTCAGCAGGTTCAAATTTGACCATTGTTTTACCTGGAGATACCACTGTCCATGAGTCTATCAAATGCCCACAAAACTCAATGTCACTTGACTGAGTCACTCACGTAATGGTCACTCAAGTAAAGTCAATGTCCATTCCTGACAGAATAAAAAAAAAACTACACCCATACTATCCAAGTCCTGTGGATTCATGCAATAACGATAACTACCGTCAAAGCAATACTAGGATACCAACATTCCCAATATTTAAAATGACGCAAATAAAGACTTGCAAACAGAAAACATGTTAATAGAACATTGTTTATTCTCGACTGTATAACAAATCCAATTGCCATGTGAATGCACCTAGAACTTCTGGAACTGCTTCTTGGCTCCAGCAGCCTTGGTCACCTTGAGGACGTTGAACCTCACGGTCTTGCTGAGGGGTCGGCACTCTCCAACTATCACAATGTCTCCAACTGTGACATCCCTGAAAACGAAAGCCCATTGACTCAGCAAATTTATTAAGTAAAGTCCGTCAGACTGGATATTTGATTTATCTTTTACAAAAGGAGCTGCATCAGTTATGCCTTGCGGCATTTTCGTCAAAGCCTTTTGGGCTACGAAGACCATCGTGAGAAAGCATCATTTGCAGCAATTTGTAGTCTTCTTTAGAGTGCCGAATCAGCCTAATGACCCTAGAAAGCTAGAACACACTAAATATATGGGCCAATGTGAAATAGTAGAGGAGCCATCTTTGAAATTAGTTTACCTGAAGGCGGGAGAGAGATGGACCGACATGTTCTTGTGCCTCTTCTCAAAGCGGTTGTACTTGCGAATGTAATGCAGGTAGTCACGTCTGATGACGATGGTCCTCTGCATCTTCATCTTGGTCACCACGCCTGCAGGTTACATTAACTCCTTTAAAAGGTCATACTGAAAACCTAATAGCAGAAAAATTTTGTTCACTTCATTGCAGTACATTATTCAAAGTAGAGATTATATCCCATTGCTCCAAAACTGGAATGTTAACAAGTCGTATCGAGGTCAGCTAGGACTACATCAGCATTGCCATTAGGCGTTTTCGTCAAAACCAAAAAGGCTAGGAAGACCATCGTGAGAAAACATCATTTGTAGACCACCTCTGAGCTGCAATCAAGATATCTGAAGTTGTTACCAACCTGAGAGGATACGGCCGCGGATGGAGACGTTTCCAGTGAAGGGGCATTTCTTGTCAATGTAAGTGCCGTCAATAGCCTATAAAAACCAAACATTAACATTTTACAACAGTTTACATTTCAGACCAGTTAGGTTTGTCTTAATGGACTGCATCAGCTACGCCAAAAGGCAATGTCGTCAACACCACATAGGCTAGGAAGACCATCGTGAGAAAACATCACATGCAGAGTTGATCATAAATAAATAGTGGGATGATATTTGTCTTTGCATACGTACTATAGACACTTTACCTCTCTTGGGGTTTTGAAGCCAAGCCCGACATTCTTGTAGTACCGGGGGACCTTTTCTTTGGCCTCCTTGGCACCATCAGCAGCCAACACACGCTTTTTGTTCTGGAAGATTGTGGGCTGCTTCTGGTAAGCCTTCTCGGTCTAAAGCAAAGATAAAACAAATGTTAGTTGCCAGACTTCAGTATACAAAACGATTAAGCTACATCATATGGAGCTCGCCATGTTGGTAATTTCACATATCGGCCCAGCTACATTACAAAAGGGAGGCATCTACTCTCAAATCGTATTTACCTAGATACGTTTTACATGAGTACAATTATCTGTCCAAAAAAGTCCCAAATTTAGATTCGGATCGTCATTCTAAATTAGGCATGGCTTGATTTTTGAAGAAAGTCACAATGCTAACTGCTAGCAGCTAACTTAACAGCCATGGAATCAACCCACATCCCTACACGCGGAGACGGCAGAATCAGAGTACCAACTACAAATAACACGGATACTACAAGGCCAGACATTATTTAGCATGTAACGCGTTCGACAACTACAAATATAAACATTGTATTTCTATATTTTAAACGCACTACGGCACAAAGAATTTAAAATGACCACGCCGTTTTCTTTAACTTACTTGTACGTCCGCCATCTTCGCCAGCCGATTAGGAAAGAGGACAAAATATGCGCGCGACGGACGGAAGAGCACAATGCACCGGAAATGACATGTTAGAAAAACACGCATACAAAAAGAAAGATCATAGACGCAAAATAAAAGCCATTATTTTCACTTCAACGTTATTGTTTGAATAGTAATAAATCGAGAAATTTCCACTACAGATTTTTTAAAGTAATTTTACTGCCGGTCTTTGCTGCTAATATTTGCATTTATTTGACCGCACCAGCACATGTAGACTATATGTATTTGTTTGTTTCAATTCCAAAAAAACCTCAAAGTATTAGGAACAGTTTTAGTAATAAGTAACAAAGTTAGAGTGAAGACAAATAATAGTTAGTAGCCGCCCTAATGTTGTCGTCCTTGGTGTCGTCACATGACTCTATCCAGGCGTCACCCAACTAGAGAGTCAGTTTACAAGATGGCATCGCCGAATGGAGGAGGTGATTCAGGTGCGATCTATACCGATTCTTTACTTTTAACCCCATTGTGACACTTATATGGACACTATATTCGAGGAACGGACACTTGTTTGTTCGATTTTGGCTCATGGTTTGGTCGTGAGTGTTGTCCACCTCTATGATATTGAAAATATCCATCGTTAGCTAGTCTAGCTAAAAGAGCTAAACTAATTCAATTTATTTTTTATTTGTATAGCCCTTTATCACAGGTACAGTCTCAAAGGGCTTAGCTTAAACTAAATATGGTTAGCAATGTTTTTTTTTGACAGCCAGCTGGAAGGAGTTGGCTACGAGGACATTGGTTCAAATGTCAAAAACTTGACATCTAGAATACTCAAGTGGATAGGACTTGTTGTTCTGATGTCTGCAGTGTATTTCCTGGTTTTAAACTCGATGGGTATTTGTTAAACTCGCGCTGTTTTTGTCAGTATCACCATGTACAAGCCTGTTCACATCATATTTATGTCTTCGTATTTTAGGGAAAAATGGAGACGAGATATTCGAAGTGGGAAAAAGTTTGTTAAAGGAGTAAGTTCACTTTCCCCATTTTTAAAACACCCCCCAAAACTTTTCGACATCCCATTTGAAGTTATGACCCATCATTGACTCTCTTTCAGTTTCATTTATCAGCGGGTGCTTCGAAATGGCGACGGTCAGGCTGTAACAAGAGCAGAACTGGGCGGTGGAGAATTGACCGACCCGGACCATAAAAAGCTTGCGCAGTGCCTTCAGCAGATCGGAGATGATCTGGATGGCAACGTCCAGCTCCAAAGGTACTTCCCTTGAGTTCAATACGATTTCGTTCCTTAATACTTGAGCGTTTGCCCACATTTGTGTTATTATATTTCATAGTCGATGTCCTCACTTTGATTTTATTCTGTTCCCCAGCATGATCAACAGTTCGGCACTCGTTCCCTCAAAGGAGGTTTTCCTGAATGTGGCCCGTCAGATATTCGCTGATGGAGTATTCAATTGGGGCAGAGTCGTGGCTCTCTTCTACTTCGCCTGTCGACTGGTCCTAAAAGTGAGTGCAACCAGCGGTGGATAAGAGACTTAAATGTATGGCCGTTTGTGTTGACTTAACATTGTCTTTGCTTGTATTGAAAAGCATCTTGGTAAAAAATAATACTAATGTAGTTAAGCAAAAAGTCAAAGGTTTGCTTTGACGTAAAAGTACAAAGTCCCCCACTTTTAACATTATTAACTTATAATTTAATGTTATAATGAATTACGTAAGGACTTGCCTACTCAATGACTGTGCGGTAATGTAATAATGTAGATTATCTGCCTTTTGACCTGGTCCTCTAGGCACTGTTGACCAAAATTCCTGATATTATCAGGACTATAATCTCTTGGACCATGGACTACCTGTCTGAAAACGTGATGAACTGGATCAGAGAGCAAGGAGGCTGGGTAAGTTGTCGGTGTTCAAACTCAAACCCAGAAATAAGTTTCATCACTCATCGAGATACTTAATCTCGATGAGATTAATTTAATGGCGACTTGTTTTATTTGCCATTATAGGAAGGACTTCGATCCCATTTCGGCACCCCTACATGGCAAACTTTGGGGGTCTTCCTGGCTGGAGTCCTGGCCGCTGCGCTCGTCCTTCGCAAGATGTGAGCAGTTGAAGGGGAGAGATACAGAGAGAACAGAGAAAGACTCAAACACCTGCAATGGGTCGGATCGGGTCTAAGGGATGAGGACAGTGAGGAGGAAGCCAATGGAAACCATAATCATCAACACATAGGAAGAAATCTCCGTTTTGGACAAGATTTATTCTTTGTTCTTTTTTTTCTTTGGCCCTCCATTTGTGTGTCAACGGTTGGGAGTTCCATTACGAGCGGGCGTAGCTGTCATCCCTGCACTTCCGAGCCTTCAGGCAATTCTTGAAGTCAGGAGTCCTAGTGAGAGATGCAGACAGAGCATATTTTAAGTTATTTATTTAGTTTGTAAGGTTTACTGCATACCTTTTTTTTTTTTATTTATTTATTTTTTTGAATGGGCAAAGTTAATTAATTTTGGGCTATAGCTACTCCTTGAAACAACCAAACGCTACAAGCTATGTTTAATTGATCCTGCTCAGTTGTATTGTCTTGTCAACGAAGTGGCAAGACAATGCCACGTTGACAAGACACGTTGATTTCTATTGTCTTAAAAAAAACGAGTCACATTTAAACATCCCATTGCTTTTGATGAATTCCGCAGAGTTCGTCCTCACATTTAATGCGTCCATCATATAACATCAACGTTAAGCCACAAAGAGGAATAGAACATATACAAACCTTTGGGTTACAGGGTCACTTTCTTAAATGCAAAATTGCCTGCTAGCAATTGCCAGATGGTACCCGAATTAATCTTGAAGGATGCATTCAGCATATCAAGAGTAGTGGGAGAGCTCTGTATAATGATAATCAACAATATTCTGAGGCACTGTGAGGGTCTCATTTGACATGCGTACGCAACAAAAGGTTTAGGTTGTTTCAATCTGAATGAAGGCGATAGGAATAACAGAATTACAATGAACGTGTTTCTTAGGCTGTAAAGCTTTTCAAAATTCTTCATGCTATATTTTTGTGATGTCTTTATTCTTCCTGCCCATTCACCATACATTCTCGTCTCATCATGCTGTCACTGGGCTGTAATATACTTGCCTGTCTGTGTGTATTCACTAGACTTTGTGACCCACTGATAGTGGACATATTTATTTTAGGGGCAGTTTGTTTAGTATTGTACCAAACCAACGTGATACACCAAGAGAATGAAATGGCAAAGAAGAACCCAGAACTACAAAATCCGTGAAACACATTTTTACAAGAGAAAATATGCTTTGCATTTGTGATTGGCCTTTATACCCCAGTATTCGATGCACCACTTTATGAACGGCTTTGACCCTATGATGGCCCGGCACAACCATACAGATCATTATACCAGCATAAATTGTAAACCAAATTCACATGCAAGCAATATTTGGAAAGGGTACTTCAAAGAGTTGAGTACGACCAACATGTTTAGTCAGTGCCAATGTGCACTGACTACTGGCCATTGTTAATATCCTCAGTTCAACTTGCAGCCAATCTACCCCGATTTATTTTTATTTGGACAGTCACCAATTCTTACCTCAAGTCATGCATTCGAACAAAAGTACTGTATTTTTAAGTCTGCTTCTTCAGCTAAACCCTTCGCAAATTGTTTTTACATTGTTTGTCAGTGCCTTGGTGTTTTTTTATATATGAAATCAATTTTCACCTTTTCTATTGCGTTTTTCATGTTCCCTCTGAAAACCTTATCGCAGTGACATTGTATGTTGTAATACAACAATAAAATCATTTTTATCAACTCGACAAATATGCATTATCAGTTTGGTAGAGATGCTATATTGCATTGCATGTAATACATTTACAACAAAATGGCTACTGGACAGACCATAGTTTACTGGATAGTATGAGCTAAAAATAGGAAATTATAGTAGTGAGTTATCTAGCCACTTAAGCTTGTAAAAGGGCCACATATTTGGTATTGAATTTGAGAGAGAATAGGAGGTTCATGGGAATTTCAATTTGTCGCTAGACACAATGACTACATTATTTTCTTTCAATTGTGATGGCAAATGACTTCATTTCAGCCACAATGAGTCAAATTTACAAGATGTATTATCCAATAGTAAGTCATTTATTTTTTTTCATAAATTGGTACACAGAGGAAGTGTCATGAATGAGAGAAGCACCAGTTCAAACAACCTCGTGATTCTATACATTTCATCATGCAATTCAAGTTAATTGTTTTTTTAGATTGAACTTAAAACAGTGGAATGTTTGAGGAAGACACAAAATGCAACCAATTAAATTGTACATTCTTCATTAAAAACCAGAACAACCAGCAGAAAGATGCCAATTCTTTCAATAATCCAATTAATTAAATACATCCGTAAATAAACAATCAGATGTCCGTGGCGAATCCAAAGCAAGCCAGTCAAATCGTAGCCAGTAAAGGGGTGGTTATGTGTGGGGTGCTTGCTCGGCTCTATCTCGTCTCCAGCAACCCATCCCTGATCCTCCACTTCCAGGCGGGGCTGAAGTCGGGGGCCGAGACGCAGCGCAGGTGAAGCCCGCACTGTAGAACCTCATTGTCGTGGCCGACCGTCCCGCCGTCCTCCGTCTCCAAGGTGAAAACCCTCTCGGAGATCTAGAGAGGGAGGGCGTGGGCAGACATGAACAAAGGGAGTAGCCAGGACAGTCTAGTGTTTAGAGAGTACCCTGCCTACTACCCTGTAGGTACACTTTAGCAAGATTCAAAACACATACTTAAAAAATGACAATAGTAGTAAATGAAGGCAAAGAAATATGTAGGCCGTGGTCATAAATTAGTGGCGTTTTTTTATGTATTAATTAACATCCGCGTTGGCCCTCACCTGGTCACTGATTCCAGTGGCGATGTGTCCCACCTTCACTCGCCGGGTCTCCCTGATCCGAATGCTCCGTCTGTTGAAGTCTTGAATGGACACGTCCACCCCTGAGTCACAGAACCACAAAACAAAGCAAACTAAATGAAGAGACGTACCAAAGCCTGAGTCTGATGGTGTCCGTGTTAAAAAACAACAACCAGGCCCCTACGTCACTCATGGTTATTTGATACGGGTGACTTATATTGAATGCTATCTCATCTCACCTTCAAAACAGCAGGGAGGGGGAATCTGTATGTGACCCAGCCAGTCCATGCTGAAGACCTGTCCGTCTGCTTGGCTGTTGTATGAGAACACACCAGAGCTGAGGTCATCTCCTGGGGTAATGGACCAACGGCCAGAGTCCTGCGATAGTAAGAAGAAGAAAAAAGAGGAAGATAACTTAGGGTAAGGATAAGGTTGCAAGTCTAAGTACATGGTATGATGAGGTGATACACATTATATATTGTTGTATCAGTCTCCATAGTACAGCCAATACCATTTTATAGAGGTGATTGATTGCTTTTTTTGTTAATGGATACATAATGTGTATATATTCTTGTAAAAGAGATCTCAAGGAGTTTCTAATCTCAAAATAAAGCTACAATTTCTTGAAGGTTTGGTCTAAAGGTTTACATGATTTCAGATCACATAGCAAACATCTAATCTTCTGAGATAGGTTTACCCTTTTGTCCCATGACTCCCAGTTGGAATAGCAGTCACTGCTCAGACAGGACAGCAGCTGCTCCTGCATCTCTGCAGGGTGTAGCTGAGACAGACTGCTCAAATAGAACTCTAGCAACAAAAACACAGCAAAAGTTGGAGGAAAAAGATGGTATTAGACATGTAAAATATAAAATCATGGACACGCAAA
>OOFG01063869.1:0-10304 GCA_900323295.1 Molva molva | reverse complement strand
TGGAGGCAGGTCAGGGTGTCTGCTGGCTGGCTGGCCAGAGCTCTCCGGGGCAATGCACTGGGGAAGTGTGTGCTGACACCACCTGACACATTGCTGGGGAGGTGCATGGGCATGAGCACTGCAGCGACAAGACAAACCATAGAGGAAGAAGTTGTAGGGTTCTATTCTTAAGAGGGCAGAGAAACCGCTCAGGGGCTGAATCAAATCTCAAATCACAGGAGCAGTCCTGAGTAGAACAATGACAAATAGCAAAAGGCCAAGATGAATACAATATTTTTAAATTACTGATGTACATGGTAATGGCGATTTATCAGATAGACAGAAACAGGTACGTTTTCTTTAGTGGATGGATTTGATGCGGAAGAGTATTACTTTGAAGGAGGCTATAATTGAAGGAAGTTATTTACTCTGCCCCATAGGAAGGCCTTAATGTTGAAGTACATGCTCATTATCTGTAGTCAATACACAATCAGGCTTTAGCTTGCAAGGTATGATGAGTTGAGGCACGGCTGATCCTCAATGTGCATTTGGTAAATAACCAATTTCCACTTGTACCCTCTTCGCCCAAATCTTCAAGGGGCTATGAAAACAAGAAATGTATTGCAAACAAGCTTCGAGTTTAACTTAACTCATCTCTCCCCATCTCCCCTTATGACCCATCCAGCTCGACTGCAAGACCCCTTGGCAAACACAGCCATCAAATGGGATTATTCCCTTGTGGAGGAACGCATTCCTGATTTCTGGTTTTAATCGCACTCCTTTTACAACCCTAAATAAATCAGAACCGAATAAACATCTTTTAAACTAATTGCCAGGGCACAGAATCAGTCTCTGGAGTGGCGATGAGCAAACACAATCATCAACTCAAACACGGCAAAGCGGCTGCATCCACGCCGTGGCCAGAGAGGTTTGTTAACACAAACTTCCTGATCAAAAGCCCGGTGTGCATCAAGTCATCCGCAGAGTGATTTGGCAGGCCGCACGGCGGTTCCACTCGCGTGGCTTTAATGGGCTTACGGAGAACGGGGTTTTTCCGTCCGACAGCGCCGCTGTGGCTCAGCAGCAGCCTGCGCGCTAGCCTGTATAAGTCAGCTTCAGCTACAGGTATATTCCTCTGTCTCAGTTGACATTCAAAGGGCTTTAAAAGTCTCCAATAGCTGGGTAATTTGATGAGGAACCCCTGACCATGACCACCTGATGTGCGAGACAGCTTGTTTAAACAAAGCGGGGAGGAAACGCCCATAGAGATCTAGGTCTTGAAACAGTCCAATGTTGTTTTACGTCTTCATTGTAAAGGGGGAGTCCAGCGGTTGAACACATTGAGGTTCCACTGGGGTAGTGGGAAAGAGCTTTATGTAATATTGTGCAACTTTCCAATATAATCTGTGTAATTATATTTTGTTTACAACAGGTGCCAGCAATGACATTTCACATGACCTTGTTAATGACGGTTAGCGTCACCATCATTACATCAATGTATATTGATGTTTTTTACTTTTTTTTTTCTTTTCGTGTATCTTCAGCCAGCCACGTTGATTGTCAACAGAAGCCAGCCAAATATTACCAGTCCACCGTAACAGACAGCATCCCTCACAGCACCATTAACGTCTAGTGATGTCACTAGTTTTCAAGGACATATAGTTTTCAAGGCAACTGATGCTGTGGTAGAAACTCACCAGAAACAATGCTAGCTGTGCATTTGATTTTGTGTTAACTGCATGACTCTGGCTACTTTTTGATTACCATAATGGTGCTCTTTAAACATCATTCGGCGCGGGCAATCCAGTTTTAACCGAATTGTTCAAATTAAAGAATAAAAAAAGATAACTTTTTGGCGCAGGCTTCTGATTAGGCCTGGAGGCACTTTTGCTCTATTGCTTTTTGCCATTACAGAGATAATACATTAGAAAATAATATATGTACCCCCTTCACCACCAACACCCCTACCACCACCACCAGCAATCATACACTTCTAAAAACATTACAAGCAACGGAGCACAGTCAAGATTTACAAGGGCTTCCAGGGAGGAAATGAAAACCCATTATTTGCTCGTGATTTAATAGAGGACGATGATTTTATTCCGCCCTTCATTTGGACCAATGGGAGAGAGTGGGAGGAGCGGGGTATAAAGAACCAGGGTACAGTACACCCCCCAGCAAAGCGCTTCCACCAATTACACTCATTACAGACCCAACACAAAGCAACCCATCAATCCTCTGTTGGGCCCCTGAATGAAAAAGCTCAATTAAGTACAAATTGTCATTCTCCATAGGTTGGTGGATGCCAGGATGCTAGCCTCCTCTTCCCCCCGCCCACCTACCCTGATGAGATACAACCACCGGCTGTGACCTCGAAGGGGGTCGTCAATTAATCCCCATGGTGGACCAATGGGAGAACCTCTGCTCAAGGTCAAGGCTCAAGGGCGTGGCCGCTCCAACGTCTTATTGTTAGCCTGTCCATATTTAATCTGAGTTGGACTCGAAGGTTCTCGTTATGAGATTCACGTTCCCTCTGCCCCCCCGCGCGGTTGCACATAAAGTGAGAGTGCATTACGTCACTTTGCAAACGTCCTTGTCCCAGAGAGCCAATGTTAGCATGGCGCCCTGTTGCTGTTTGTACAACAAAGACAGACAAACCGTCATCCAGAGAAAGATATTGGGGGAAAAGTAAGTGTGATATAATACCAAAACAAAACACCTTAAAAACCAAACATTTCTGATGAATTTATTCATTTGTGCATTTTTAATTTTCCACTTTATCATCCAAGAACCTCAACCTCAACAGCTTTGGATGAAAAAGAAAAATGTCTGCATGATATCCAAGACATACATTTAAAACTGAAACCCCAGTATCTAATATCCGTCTAAACTTACCACCCTGTTTCCTCTACTTAGGATCAGTACGTCCCTGTCCAAAACATTAACCACATTTCCAAACCGGAATACATGTCGATTATTTTACTGATGCGTTGACCTTCTGTGCATTAACCCACACCATCAACTCTTCCATGTTGTTCTGACCCATCCCTCTACAACCTCCAAGTGTCCTCCAATGGCCACCAAACCAATCTGGCTCCCCCGTCTGAACTGATGAGCAGCTTTGATTGGGCGCCCCCTGCTGTTGTGGTCAGGTACCGCTGTGTGGTGTCTCAGTTCAGAACACGCTCTACCTGCTGTGGTCAATGCTAATAAACCACCTGGACTGGGGGTACACTCTCAGCTCCTATCGCGGTCAGTGCAAACACACTAAACGCCTCTATCCATCTCCCTTTCTCCATCCATCTGTTTAACTTGAACTCTCTCCACCTCTCTCACCACCTCTCTCTCTCGCTCAGGTTTCTCCAGCGTTGCGTCCATTACACTAACCTCTGAGTGTACCGTACTACTAATTCAGCAAGCGAGCAGAGTGAACAATGTATGCATCCATGCAAGGTACCATGAATGTCAATTAAACTCGTGTTAATGCCTTCTGAAACAGCCTACTTTAAACAATCCAAGCCAGCAGTTTGAATAGCATAGGGTTCCGTTCAACATCGCTGGCATCGCAGATTTGTTTGGAGTTATAGCTTTGACTTCGGCTACTCCAGTAATTTGATTTACAAATCAATTATTTATCTGCATCTGTTACAAGCCTAACCTCTCAACCGTACTATAATGAAGCATAATGCATAATTATGCATTTGACATTGTAAATACTGCACAAACCATATTTTTAATTATGGTATGTATTACCCTGTCAGCCCTTTTATTGTTGATTTGTATTTGACTGTAAATCTTTCTGATTCTGATTTCTAAATGTTACATAAGGAATAACAATTTAAAACACTTAGAAACGTAAACTTATATTCACATTATATTTAGACAGCAGCCATGGTCGAGAACATATATCAACAAATTAAATAACAAATAAAAACTGAATGTATAAACAGTATTTTGGGGTTATTGTTGACCTTTATAAGTCAGCACAGCAAACTAATATTGGTAGAGTTAATCAAGTTGCAGAACATGTAGGGGTCAAAGTTTAAAGTTGACAAAAAAAAAGTAAAAAGTACAATAATCAACTACTCCATTGTGTAGTTTGAGTTTGATATTTGACATTTTTCTCTGCAAAAAATGTGTGTCTAAATGCCTATGCCTAGATCATATCAAAAAACATACAAACAATGAAATAACCATTCATAATTTACCAACATATGCATGAAGTCAAACCAATCTACAGTGTAGCGTGAGAAAAAAGGCCACATAAACACTCGGAACACATCGATTTACTCTCACTTTGTGCGTGAAAGGAGAAAAATTTACGAGACACTGAAATTATGATTTCCCAACAGGGGGTTAATCAAACTCCAGAGCCTTGGTCGACTTGTTCTGGAGCCCTAATTTAAATTCTCTGTTTAATTGAGGTCAAGGCTGTTCGCTTGTTTAATGCTGAAGCGCTGCCCAGGGGTTACCCCTGTGCCCTATACGTCACGCTGTCCGCAAAACTTCATCCGTACAGGAGAAGTTGTCTCAAGGCCAGCAACGCATACGTCAGTTATGATGAATCACACTCAAATACCTCCAGTGAAGAGGACGAATCATGGAGTGAAACGAGGAAACGCAACAGAAATACGGTTAAGGCTTGGTTTCAAAGCCAATGAAAAAAAATAGGGGATTTGGACATGAGGTCAAGTCTCTGCCAATTGATCCTTAATCCTTAAAAGCTTCCGCCCACACAAGGATGAGGACAGCAAGTCATGTTGCCGTTGTGACATACAATACAATGATCCATTTGAAGTGCATAATAATTATTAAATCAAGATCAGATGGAGTCTATCTTGTTCCATTTCCAATGGAAAAAAGGTTTGATTATGCTGATATTGTTGCTGCTGAGTAAATGTGAACCCCTCCATTGGGGCATACAGTCTTCAGGTCTAGTCACGTTTTGTCTTGTTTGTCTGGAGGTTTTCTTTTGGGAGTCTAATCTAATCCCTTGTCTGGTGATTAGGATTTTAGGGCTGTAGGTTAATATGCTCCGCTTTATCTGGGCCGCCATACTGCCTCTTTCTATTAAAGACCACACAAATAAAATGGGACTAAGTCAAGCAGGGTAAACGATAGTTGGAGACGGCAAGAGCTTTGCGATTACGTCTTTAAAAGCTATTAAATATTACAATTTAACTTGAAATACTTTGACAAAAAAAACATTGGCTTACTCACCGGAAATATTTATTCTCATGACAATTGAGGATTAAACAAAACTTTTTTCACCGATCTTACTAACAGTGATACTCTCACCATTTCCTGACCCCTCAGGTTCTATCAAGAACTAGTCATCAAAACGGCGGCAGATGTTCTGCACTCAAATATAACCTGTGATGCGTTCACCTACCCACAGCCCAATCAATGCAGGCAACCGTCTGCGACAAACCTCCCCTAACTGACTCAGAGGCCGATGCAGAAAACCTACAGGCATGGCAGCCGGGCCGAACGACGCAGAGGTGTGATCCAACCCCACGCGTGTCCGCAGAAAGTGCCAAGAGGCGTGACCAACCACTAGTTTAGAAAGAGATGAGGCATTCAGGAGAGAGGGAGGAGAGACGGTTGAAGAGGAAAAGTCATCAATGTGCACATCTCCGCCGATGAGTGATTGTGACATCTTCCCATTTTGTTTTATGGCTCCTTCTCCCGCATCTCTTTCACTTTCAGTTTCTCTTTCTCTCTCTCAGCCCCCCATCCACCCACACAGGGATTACAGCCCCGTGGAGGGCTACACTTTAATCCACCCTCGCTTCGTTTACGGAGCACTACCGACGTTATGGTTACAGTAAAGTCCTGTATCGCTCCCCTCTGCTTCCAGCTGGTATACAGTCTGGTCTCGTCTCACTCCCATGCCTACACCCATAGTGAGGCATCCCTCTATAAAAACAGACCAGGCAGAGACAGAACCAAATTCTTAACGTCACAGCACATAACATGCACACATGAAGGATGGAGGTACTAGCTACAATGTAGTCATTTAATCAATTATTTGATCAGAATTACAGTGAATTCTTTGTAATACATTTATTTTGATACACATGGTCAGGCATCGGGCTCAAGAATGCCTACTACAGGTAGACTGCGGACATTAGGGTTCTGAGCCAGAACCTTTTGGCTGGGCTTCAAACACCCTAACCACTCGACCAACCACTACCGCACAGAGACCGTGTTAAGAGGCTGGGTACACCACTTTACTAGTAGACTACTATACCATTTATCCTGTTCTGAGAGATGACTTATTCCACAGTGCCAGAGCAAGGCTGGGAGAAAGTCACTCTGTGCCAAAACAGACTAGGCTGAAGTGCTTCATTCTGCTGATAAAAACGATACACTCAGACCCTTTAAAAACAAGAAATACAGTAGAAGACAGACACTGTGTAGCTCAATGGCAGCTGTGAGATATTTCCAAGATGGATGACGTCTGATGGCGTAGACGGGTGAAAACATCAATATTGAGCGAGTGAGAAGATAACCTTGCCTAATAGCCTGGCACAGTCCCAATATCGCAGACATAGTGCAATAGTGGAACAATGCCGGGCAATGCAGAGTTGCCTTAAAGTCTAAGATACCACTCTCTCTCTAAGGAGAAACGATGACGTCTAACTGAAAGGCCTAGCTTTGAAGTTTTTGATAAGTGTTTTTTTTCCCATTCTCTTGAGCCCCTAGCCACAAAATGAATTAATTCAGTTGACAGCAGTAAGACCAAAATCCTTACTTTAACAGATTGTCCTTCTATTGGAAGTGATCCAATTGAAGGCCAACTGCCTAGAGTTGTCTGCTAAGCACATCCGTTAGAGAGAGCAGAGTGCAAAACAAAGTACACCTTGTTCTCAGGAGTTCTTTGAAAAGAAACTACACACTAAACTACATCCGTGAGGTTTCTGCAAACGGAGGGTAAAATCCATCAGCCATGATGGTAAATGGAAATTGAAAGGGGGGACATAAAATAGTTTGATTTAACGCTCGATATAAAGTAATGTTGTTTTCGGAACTGTATTCAGTACTCCATCAGAGATAAGTGAACAGACCGATGGACAGGCCATTTAAATATGTAGGCTAGACACAATATATCTCTAAGCAGATCTCCATCAGGCAGAGCCTTGGAGCACCATGCGGATCAGGTTAGCCGAATAAGAGATGGATTTTAATAGAGAACAGTTGGTTAAATAAGCCAGCTCAAGCCGGTATTGATGCTATTTCTGTCCTGTCCAAGAAGGCTCATTCATTATAGTACTATACAGGACCAAATAGATAACAAATGTATGTAAACACGGCTGTTTAAGACACACACGGACCAAAAATACCAATACATCTCATGTCCCCAACAAAAAGAAAATATATTAACAAATAAGTTTACTTGAAACACAGCCAAGGCCAACACCATAAACACTTATTGGACAGAGGGAGATTTAGAGTGTGGCTTCACCAAACCCTCTCTGTAAATCTGTTGCGTATGTGTTTTAATGCAGAGCGATGCGTTGTTGTCGCCCCATAATCATGATCACGAAGTACACCTTGTCCTCCTGAGCAAGGCCAGCGCAAAACGGGTCAGACCCCCCCCCGGGTGAAGGGAGGCAAACTGGGGGTGGGGAGGGGATTTCTGCTTCCACAGTGGAGGGCAACGTGGGCGAGATGGAGGGTGGCTGGAAGGGGTCACTCAATTATTTCGGTTAATCACAGGGATCTTTGGGGGCCAGATAGGTTGACCTGGCCGGGCAGCAAAATGGCGGAATGACAGTGGAGCCTCCACATGCTACATGCCACATGCTAGCAAATACAAATTTTGATAAACAATCATTTATTTACGATTTATTTAACTACAGGAAAATAAAACCGTAGAAGAGGGAGTGTGTGGAAAAAAAAAAACATGTGCACACAAAGCTACATCTGTGCAAAATATGTCAATAATGTCACATATAATCTAAATAACATCCAACCAATCGGCTGACAGGAAGGCCACAACATCAGTGAGTCAGCCATTAAGACGGGCAATTCTAATGATTATGGGCCTTTCTCAATACCAAGAATGCAAAGAACGGACTTGTGTTCTCGGGGAGAACGTACTTGCTACTCATACTTGGAAGCATGAACTTGCAAGGAAACGAGCATGCTGAACCCTGTTGACAGTTTGAGACGATGCGTTCTTCCTGGTATTGCGCAATACCCCCGGGGCTTTATCACCCAAAACAATTGAAGCTCAGCTGATTACTCCTCAACTGTACACTAAAAATATTATGTCCATTTATAATAAAAAATAACGACAGTCCCCTTTCATACTGCTTCTGTTGTTTATTTTATTACATTGGTTATACAGTTGTTGTCCTGCTTTTCCTCCGCTGTCTGCTCTGTTAGCTGCAGTGGTCTGTGGGACGAGCGGTCTGTGAGCGTTACTGGCCGGCTGGCTAGCTAGCTTGCCCCGCAGGTGATTATGGAGCTTCTCGACTCCAAAAACGTTGACGCACATTTTTGATTCGCCATCAATTCCCATAAAACTGCCAATATTCGAAATCTACAGTTGCTTTCTCGCCTAAAAAATGATCAGAAGTAAATTTAGTGCTGAAATCGCATACGAAAATGCGAATACGAAAAAGACGTTCCGTTGTTGGTCTGCTCTGCTGCTTACTGCTCCTTGCTTGAATGCCGAAATGAATGCTGGAATATCTGTGCTGCCAAGTTCACACAAGTTACCAACCGATGCGTCCTGGGTAAAATGGGCGTGTCCAGAACACTTCCGGGAATTTCAACCGTTCTTTGCGAAATGCGAACTTGTGTATTGGGACAGTACTTGGTCCACAAAAGATGACGTTTCACAAGGAGAACACAAGTACAGAGAAGAACGCAGATTGAGAAAGGCCCTATATATCATTCCCGTCAGATGAGGAAATGTATGTTTATTTCTTACTTCTTCTCTACATATTTCTTTTTTAAAGTTTTCTCAGAGCAGGTCCACCATGCAACCTCATTTAGTATAGAGCGATTTAGAAATGCTTTATAATTCAGCACAAAATGTGCAACCCATTGACTTTCGTTAGTTCAGAACCAATGGAATCCATGACACATTTACCGCATGCATAAACATGCACGTAAAATGTATGTTATCGTAAACATAACCTCATTGGCTTGTATATTGATTGAAAATAAAAGGGGGAAAAAAAATCGATAAAGGGGAAGATTTTCCATTTACACGACAGAAGAAAAAAAAAAGAATGATGAGCACAATCAATCAATGTCACTGCAAAACAGACACACAGACACACAGACACACACAAACACCGATGTCCCTTGTCTACCATAGATTGAATAGAGGCATAGGAATGGCGGGAAAGAGAAAAAGGGGGATCGAGAAAGAGAGGGGTAGAGAAATAGAGGGATAGAGCAAAAGAAGGATGGACAGATAGAGGAACAGAGGGAAAGAGGTATAGATGGATAGCAGATGATATGACTAGAGGAACACAGCGATCAACTAAAGAGAGGCATAGAGAAAAAGAAAAGGAAAAGAGCGGGACAGCGAAATAGACGGATAGAGGGATAGAAACAAAAAGGACAGACAGAGGAACAGAGGGATAGAGGGAATAGAGGGATAGAGAAAGAGTGGAACAGGGGGATAGCGGGATGAAGAGAGGAATAGTGGGATATAGGGAAAGAGGAGGGATTGAGGTATATAGAAAGAGGGGCCAAAACTCACCAAGAAAACTCTGTAGGCATCGTTCCTGGTGACGGGGCCCCAGCAGGGGTCGGTGTCGTTGTACTTCACAGTGCCGGCACTGCAGGAGTGGTTCCCACTGCACAGGAACACACACAGCTGTTTGGAGGACTTGGAAATGATGGCCATTTCATGTCCACAGCGACCCCCTTTTTTTTCTTTACTTGTTGGCCCATGCTATACCTCTCATTACGCATATAAAAAAACATAGGTTTTGGCTGTGGGAATAACTTGGCTATAAGGCTATATTACAGTATTAGTGAATATATACAGCACCAACATGAACGAAAACAAATCACGAATCAAATCATTGTACTTATATTTCGGAAATGTTTCAATCTGGGACTTTGCACATTGCCACGGAAACAAGCATCTTTTCCCTGCTACTTTGGTGTGTTGTTGTTTTCTAACTCCTGGGGCTACCTCTCGGGGGCTTCCATTTTATGAAATACTTTATTGGCGCCTCATCCACTTCCAATAAGTGGAAATAGAAGGCAGTCTGGAGGTGGAGGGCCTGAAACCAAGCCTTCAAACAGAAGGTCAGACCTGGTCCTCTGGTCCCCTGGTCAAACACCATTAT
>OOFG01063868.1:0-10506 GCA_900323295.1 Molva molva | reverse complement strand
GTTTCTGGTGTCCTTTGACAGCTCTTTGGTCTTGGCCATAGTGGAGTTTGGAGTGTGACTGTTTGAGGTTGTGGACAGGTGTCTTTTATACTGATAAGGAGTTCAAACAGATGCCATTAATACAGGTAACGAGTGGAGGACAGAGGAGCCTCTTAAAGAAGAAGTTACAGGTCTGTGACAGCCAGAAATCTTGCTGGTTTGTAGGTGACCAAATACTTATTTTCCACCATAATTTGCAAATAAATTCTTAAAAAATCAGACAATGTGATTTTCTGGATTTTTTTTTCCATTTTGTCTCTCATAGCTGAGGTTTACCTATGATGAAAATTACAGGCCTCTCTCGTCTTTTTAAGTGGGAGAACTTGCACAATTGGTGGCTGACTAAATACTTTTTTGCCCCACTGTATATATCGTGGCCATTTTTACACAACATAAAACAAAAGGAAGGTCAGCTTTTAATATGAGGGTAAGCCGGATCTCAAAGTCCTCACCAAACCAATTAGGGGAATACTATGGTGACGCCTTAGTCATACAAACCAGTGTACACCCTGTCCCTGTTCACCCCTGGTGCCTGCACACAGGTTTTGCCACAGCATAAAGGTTATCTTGTTCAGTGATGCCAAAGAGGTTTTTCAAAGTCACGTGCAACGGTTCAAAGCAGAAAAAAGTAATTACCAAAATAGGATTTCAAGAAGGTTTGACAGGAGCGCATCATAATTCTACATGATTATCTCAGCGGGTGTAAGTATGGTATTTCCAGAAGATCTGGTATTTTCTTTTTCAACACAAAGGGAGGAAAGAGGTGTTCTCTTGAATGTGCACACGCATGTACTCTCTCAGGCACATGCACACTGGCAAGTGCAATCACAAGGTGACTCGGGCCATCCTCCCAAGAGATTAGATGCTGTAATTGGGAAATCAGTTGGCAGTAAATAGTTACATACAATGCATTGTAGGTGATTCTCTGGCAGCATGTTAAAACACACCAAATTGTACAATACCAAAAAATCTGTGTATATAGGAGATAACTTCATAGTAATTCTTTGTTTGGCTATCTGCAACCAATGTAATGTGATGAAAAATCAACAATCAAACAATTCAGTGTAACACTGAGCCAGTGATAGGACACATCCATTCTGTTTAAAAACATTGAATTTGCTTATAAGTTTCATAAAGGTTCATCTAATGTCGAAACAATGTTAAATCATTGATGAATTATTAAAAAATGACAACAATAATAATGTGTATAGTAAATATAATAAAAGCATACAACCAACATTTAGGCAACTATAATTGGAAGTGCTGCACAACCCATGTTTCCAAAAGAAATGAGATGTGAATGCAGGACAGTTGTAGCATTTAAAGCAATGCTTAGTTCGAATTGCTGAGTCGGTGCATGTGAAATGCAGCAATGATCATACTTTTCTTTTTTTTGATCCGCACAATGAAAGAATACAAGAAAAGTACATATTAAAGAAGTGCAGGGAAGGGGTGGATACCCCGGAACGATTATGAGACTCCCTCCCATCTAGAGAAACAACAAGACAAAGACGTGTGTGTGTGTGTGTGTGTGTGTGTGTGTGTGTGTGTGTGTGTGTGTGTGTGTGTGTGTGTTAGGATTTATACGAATTGAAGAAGAAGAGTTGACATTATGTAATTATTAATTCCAGAGTAGAGACCCTCTTTATTTTATGGAAAACGATGTGACTATGTGGGATACGGCGAGGGGAGGGTGAAGGTTATCAGATTGTCTTGTAGACATACGTTAATAGTCAACGTGTCAAAACAAGTGTCTGGGTGGGAGTTATCCCACTTCATCCACCACCATTGTGTTGCAACCACCTGGGTGATGCAAGGCAGCCAGTTTGTGCCAGAACACTCACTACACACTGGCTATCACAGTGCAGAGGTGAGCAAATTAAACTATCCAATTAGACAGCAGGGAATGATGAGGTGGCCGTGTTGGTACAATGGTCAGGTATAAGAGCTGAGACTTCCGGCTCTGTGAAGACTGCATTGAGCTGGGTGGCTCATTCCACCATCAAGATATAAAGAGTCTGGATTACAAAGGGAATGGCAGGCGACATTTCTAAATGGGCTAATGACATGGGTGGAGGCAGCTGGGGCCCAGGGCCTGATGGATGGGTACAGATGGGTGGAAGCGGGTGCAAGTTTTTTAACTTGATGCTGGCCGCAACAGGGAGCCAGTTATTGAAAAGCGTATTATCTGTGGGGCGCTTTGGAAGGAATAAACCATGACGTGGCGTCCCGTTATCTGTAAAAATAATGTAGGACGGGGGTAGTGATGTGGCCGGGGCGCAGCCGAGGTGGCTTAACAACGCAGAAGAACCCTGGAGTGGTTTCTTGGACTTATAGAAATTCAAATATATTCGTCTGTGGTTACTTCAAGCATATTGTTTTTGTATTGTCAAGGAAACATCTGGATGGTAGTTCTAGTTGACCGTTGTTTTTAATGTTGGATTTGTAGTGCATTGATTCGGAACTGTTAAAAGGCTGAGGTGTCCCGTTATTGAAAAATAATGCACACCCTTGGAACATTATTGACCGATCAGGTATTCAACAACACTGTGGTATAGGGTTAAATAAGACTCCTGCTACATTTGGAAACATCTGCAGAAGTGAACAGTGGTTTTATTTTTTTATTATTTTTATTATTTATTTGCTTGTAGCACAGCCAGAGAAGAAGGGTTGCAGATGTGAATTGTCTGGACGAGCATCGTATACAGTAAGTATATTTTCCGAAAACAAGGATCGCACATTGCAGCATGAACAACCACTATCACTAAGACTATAGCGTAGGAGGAGGATAGTGTAGTCATTTCTGGGTTCGATCCCCGATGACCACAATCTACCTGTAGGCATCTGTGAGCCAAAGTGTCAGCTAAATAACTAAACAGTAATTGTAATAGCTAAACAAATGTCAGGCAATGCAAATGCATTCCGAAAAGCAAGTTTTGAGCCCAAAAAAGAGTAGTACTGTAATGGCCCCAAACATAACAGTGGCGAAACCATGATCATACAACTCTAAAGTCTATTTATGGTTTCCAAGGCTTGAACCCAAATCGCTGCGACTTTTAATAGATCACTCAGTTCAGGGAGCAATTTGTATCTGGTTTCTCTTTCAACAGCTCCCCCAGCTCTCCTGTATAGTGATCCTTTCCCACTGGCTTCAAATGGTTTGATGCATCCATGTTAAAATACTTACAAGGTTACCCAGCTCAGTGCTACCTCTAAACATTGTTATAAATGTTATCAACATGACCATTCTGACAATTACTGACCTTCTAGTTCTGTTACTCATAGGAAGATAACATGGACATGAAATGCCTAGGCCAATAGTGTTCAGTTACTCCCTCTACACGCACGGAAACACACGCACAGACACACACACACACATACACGTACACACACATACACGCACGCACACACACACACACGCAATGGGGAAATCTTCCCTTGATAGCACTGCCATTGTTGAGAAACTATGCAGTAGTGTGCTGAGGCTGCAGTTTCAGGGTGATTATCAACTAAGTAATAATAATAATGGTATCCGGTACGATCATGATTTTGATTAGCTTTTCTATTAAGATATTTTTACTATTACTTTGCTTTCTTTGCATTGCATTTACAGATGAATAGTGGCCATCTTTTATCTTGGGTTCAATGTTGTTCAGAAATGTATGAGTCCGACCATAAATCAAGGTTAAATCAATATTTTATATTGGGGTTATAAGATAAGGTTCAGGGTTGCATGCCCCTGCAAATAAAAGAAAAATCGTATTAAATAGTATCTAGCAAGTGTATTTTGTCCTCTTCATACGGATAGGAGTATTTGTTCAACCTTTTCCCAGTGTCGAACCTCCCTTGTAGTCTCCATATCTTTCTGTGGCTGGCCTTGTGGCAGACACTTTCCGTTCCGGGCACCCTTCACACTCTGCGTTTTTATAGGCTACTCATATTCCTCTACGTTGGTTCAAAGAAGTACGCATTTATCCTACTACCGAGCTACCATCTGCACCGTATATTGTTTTGATAGATTATCCATTTCATTATCTGTAGGGCTGGTCAATAATTGAATGCTATTATTTTTTTTCGTTTACAACCTGTATGCTTGCCTTATCTCGGAGGGGTATTGTAAGGCCATAAAAATCGACATTAATTATTTGCCTTTTAGAGTACATGGCCATACATTCATCAAAGTAATGGGTTATTAAACTTAATTCTACTTTGAATTCATCAGCATAATATAGTATAATATAAATATGTCAGTCAAAGGCATGACTTCTGCCGCTAGGGGTCTCTCAATCAAAACAATAACAAAAGGCGTAGTTTGATGACGTCATTAAATAGCGTGGGAACATGGGAGTTGTTTTCTTCCCCAACATGCTGGTGAAAATCTATCTGACGTGACTCAGGCAGAAATCATTCGTCGTTCACAGACGATTTAATGTATTGAAAGTTTTATTCACCATATGTTTTTTCCCGTTAAGTCATTTCATTCAAATGAAATTGCCGCAAGAAACATAAATTTGTTCATTTGCTAACCTACAATTAGATGAGTAGACTACCCAAACAGCTGTAGATAATGTGTGGGGAATTCAATCATGGGGTAGCCCAGGGCTGTTACCTGTGGTCAAAACAATCGTACTAAAAATAACTTTATGAGCATGTTGTACGTTGTTGTAACTTTCTAACGTTACCGTTCACATAACAGTGTTTCCCACATAATTAGATTCTACTTGTGGTGGTAGATGACAGGGGGGTTAAAAGTTTTTTTTAAGTTAGAAAGATATTGGATATTCAACAGATATTCACGCTTCGAAATACAGCAATGTGATGTAGGGAACTTAATACTTAACCGTAATAATCACCGGTATGAGTCCCTTGTGTCTAGCGGTGTATACCTGCCAAGGAATCGGTCGGGCAGCAGCACTCCTCTCTATAGAGCCATCGTTTAGTCAATATTTCTACATAATAGGCAAATTACAAATGACCCTTCCTTTAACAATAGCCTTACTAAAATGCAATTAAACCGGAGACGTCTCACGTTTCAAAATGTTTCGAATGGATTAAAATTTATGTTAAGAAGTGATTAAACTGACTATCCAATTGTGTACATTAGTGCAAACTATTGCAGAATTTTTTAACACCAAAAAAAGCACATACAAAATGAGGACACAAGCATTTTCTGAGATTTAGAGGGTATTTCTGGCATATCATTACTGATTTGTGAACGCAGTCTTCTCTGCGGGGAAAAGCCAACAACAATCCTTCCTCCCGCGAATGAGCATGTTTTGATTCAGAGTGTGCACAGAGAGGAGGGGCTATTCACAGATGGTTCGTTCGTCGTTGGGTGAGAGAGAGCGAGAGCGATTCAATGCGTACACCGGTGTGAGAAATACGGGGGCACTCGGGGGGGGGGCGAGTCCCCCTGATTGACACTTGAGACCCCCTGAAAGCCTTTTTGGGGGGGCTCTGGAAAAATCTTTAAAGACGGGCAGAAGAAGAATGTCATAAATTGGTGACAAGGATTTGTGGTGTCGTAGTATCTTCAAATAACGACAGCAAGAACAGTTAAGAAAACGATGTTTACTGTGAATTATAAGAATGAGCATACACGTCTTCTCACATTCTTCTGCCCGTCTTAACACAGATCACTCTCTTCATTACTGTCTGCAGTGCCTCCTATTACCATTACAAAATAAGCCAACATCACAGAACACAACGTCGGTAGCTTTTTCAGTTTCGAGATAATTACTTCCATGGATTCTCAGTCATTCGTTGCACACATGTCAAAAAGAAACAAAGTTCATTGTTAGATAATTTTCGATTCTAAAAAGCTAAATAATAGTAACTAGGGGAATGCCCGTAGCCAGCTATGAGGTCACCGAGATCCGGACCTCTGTAATTTTTTTAGAGCTAAAAATAAAATTGGAAACTAAATACAACTGTATAAAAATCAGCGGTTGAGAACTTCTCCGAGATGATTGCATGCATTCAGTTTAGACTTGTTACTTTGTGTCCGCAATTCTGGTGGTGCGTGCGTGAGCACAAAACTGAACACTGGCGTACGCGCAGCTCCACAATGAAATACGATTTCACCCATTTTTAATAGTAAAACAATAGTACATTTACGGGAAACACTATTGATCTAAAATGACTCTCGTTCGATAAAAAAAAGGTATCAATAAATTGGGTCTCTACTTGATTACTTTTTTCGTTTTCCCCCGGAGGTTGGGTGGTGAAGGGCATATGACGTAATTGACATGCGACCAAATGTAACGGACCATTACCGTGAAAAAAAAGACGGACTTCTCTGGGTTTGTACGTTGTTGGAAACAATTGGGATAATGTAGGTACACAACTCAACAAAATGATCTACATAGGTCTAGTCGTTTTTAAATATTTGAATCAAAAATGTTACATATAATGCCTTTAATATTGTATCAATATAATTTACTTAAAACAAGTAATACAAATAAAAATGGGCTACAAAAAGACCCCACGATCATAATAGGCGTAGCCTATATACTTTTTCCTTTTTCCATATCGACGAACCCACACTGCAATGTTTCACTTAAAAAACAACAAAAAATGCATTACAAAAATGTATACGGGGTGTAAATTACATTACACCCCGTTCCCCCTCTTTTCTTCCTTGTTACAGCAAAACGGATATATCTTAACTGCTTTATTTATTGAGTTTCAAAAGATTAGATGTCGCTTGTCTTCAAACCATGGATGCATAGCTTCAAACGGGACGTGCGGTGCGACTATGAGGCAAAACAAAATCTGGAGGAGATAGCAGCAAGTTGAAGGCAGGCGCGAGGCGGGTGTGGTTTATTCTGACGTAGCCCTCCGCGAGCTGAATTTCCCTGCACGTCTCGCGACTCAAGTTAAGTAGACAGACATGGAAAGCTAAAGCAACGGCCTTTTAGTGCAGTCCCAGCATCAGCAAACTTACTAACTGCTCCGGATATCTGCAGTTTGAGACAGAAAGTGTTTATTGAATAGACTCGACTGATAAAGATCGAAACAGACGACACTTGAGTGAGGCTTTTTTGTTGTTGTACCCTTTAGCAGCCCAAAATGACAAGCAAGTTACTTTGCAACTGGTGCTCCCAGACCGGCAACTGAAGGTAAGACTCCATTTAAAAGCGTTTGTTGACAACACGTAGCATTCATATTAAGCTGTATGGGGGTTATGAGCGTTCGTACCTTCACTTTGAGTACTCACTTGTGAGTCAGGAACAAGCGTAACAAAACAGAAATAAGTTTAATGACAATTGTAAATGTTTCTCTGTTTGGCGCTGATGGGATCTTCCACCTGCTCGTTTTGTTAACCAAGGCACTTGACAGCTGAACAATACGCCGGAAACATGTTGACTCGCTGCAGTTGGGCCTGCTATCATTTCGTTATTCTGCGTATGCTGTCAATGGATGCACATGTGCGAAAACATCTGGATTTTCATTTTGCATTTATTTCGCTTTATAACGTGATACCGCGAGTATTTTACATAGAGTATATCACATGAACGTAAAGGGTTCTGATTTTGTAACTGATTTCGAAAACTTTTCTTGTTTCTTTCATGTGTTCACGTTATTGCAGTAGCTGACTGCGTTTACAGAAGATGATACTGCCGGTTTCAATCTAAACAAGCCATAAGTGAACAACAGTAAAAAAAAACATAAAGAACTAACCATTGTGTAAACTAGCTTGTCTGATCTGCCAGCTGGTAGATTGTATTCCAAGTAAGAGCTCAGTTGCTCCTAACAAACTCTCTCCACCCTCCCAGCTAACATTATTTTATTTCCTAAAACTAGCCATTTCATTGGAAAACCGTTGTTAAGGTGTTGTAAACCTCCCATGTTGCTTGTTAATATAATGGCAATAAATATAAATATATAAGCCACAAGTTTTGCTTCTGTGGTAAACAAAAAAGTATGATGTTCTTAATGAAAAAATTACATGTAATAATGACAATGACTACTTTGTATTTGTGTTTTGTGAAATTATAGATTGTTGATATCACTGGAAAGGGTGACATATTGGATTTTCTTAGTGAAATAAAGCAATGAACGGGGTTGAATATGCTACTTTCTGTTAGAATGGCATAGCCAAAATATTTTGGTCCAATGGGCTTCTTAACATGTGCAGGCTCACCCCTGATGTGCAGGGCACATATGTAAACATCTTGAGAGATCTCTGCTCTCCAGAAGGTTCGACAACTGGAACCACTAAGAAAAAAGCTTTGCTCTGCTGTGGAAATGGGTGCTATAAAAATTCCATCTTCCAACCATTAAAACCAATTTTCTGTGCAAAATCACAAGGCAAGACGAATTAAAAGCACACTTTCATGGCTGAGAAGCCTGACTTTAATTGTTGTAGCAACTTTTATAAAGCCATTTCATTTATATAAATGATAAATTATTAAGCTCTTAGACTTGCAAATTACTGAATTACTAAAATGTGAATGGAAAGTTAATAGAATTAAGGGATATAAATAGGTTATACAATAAATGTATCAAGATATGCTAAAGCGACCATCTTCCCTATTGGCAATCCATACTACATTGGATTGTGGGGTAGAACCTTGAGCAACTGTAGCAACAATACAGCAGTTGAAATAAATCAATATTTTGGTCCTGATTCAGTTTTTAACTATAAATTAAAACACTTTCCTATTTGAATACTATTCCTGACTGGTAAATGTGAAAGCAACTGTGTAAGTGTGAATACATTGATAGGCAGTATATGGCAGTGCTTGTTTAGCAAAGCTTAAAGGGATACACCAAGATATCTGTAAATTTGTGTTTTCCAAGATTCAGACGACTTGTTCACTTCCAAATTCATCATTGCCAATCCAGAAGGGGCGGCCTCTGGGTTAGCATTTGCTTTCTGTTTGCCGGTTCCGTTGACTTGCAGAGTACAGTAGCCTAGCTCCTGTTCATGTGAGGGGAATACACTTTTAAGTAATTTCCAAAGATTTCCAATGTGTTCAGAATAATCGCTTATTCAAAACAAGTGGCAGTAACAACACATCAAGATTGTAGTTTGTCTACAAACACAAGGATCATTTTGCACCATTTCGGCTTGAACAATGTGAAAAATGCGCAATTGTATTATCAGCTGCTTCTGGCTGGGTAGTCTACGCGGAGGGTAACCTGTCAGCGGCGCATCACAGGTAGCCTAATAATCACAGCCCTGAAAATAGTGCAGTTAGTAGACAAACAACAATTTTGTATCACATAAGGGGCTAATCCCACGCCACTTCATCATTGAACCCAATAACTTGATTTTGCTTGTGCCTGCCATCATGAGATGTTCAAACTATTAATTTAATTTTTTTTGCGGGGAACTGTCACGCGAGAGTAACATTCTATTATCATATTCTATAATCCTGCAAGGGCAATATCTGATATCAATCTGGACACTCGAGATGCATTCAGATGCCAAGTGTAATTCCAATGTGTGAATTGTAGATGTCAATGTATGCGTTGTAGCAATAATCGATTGCCCAAAACACATGACATGTGTAAAGGGGGTATTTGATATAAGAGCCTAATCTTATGCCTAAGGTTTTCAGTGTTGGTTGCTATGGACATCTGAAATTATTCCTTTGAAAAACGACAAAAAATAATGCATCTTCAACCTCATACCAAATTTATACTAACTCTTTTTTTCTTGCTGACTTCACAAGTCTCAATACCCTGTTCAACCACCTCCATCTAAAATATAATTTAACAAATATCATATTCTCTGGCTCATTCATTCTCTCAAAGAGGGAGTTCAGGGCAGCATATTTTGCTCCCCATATGAACTATGCAACAGAAAAGCTATACAAAAATAGATTTGTATACTCATTCCTGCATCCGTCTTATACATGTTTTTTAACTCACATCCGTAGCGACAGCCTGCTCCCTCACCCCTCAACAGCTTCCTTTTGCAAACCCTCTTGAAAGAGACATTTTACCTTCTCCCCCTTTCCGCTCAGCGTTAGGGAGTCAACGAGCATGGAGGATGGGAACGTTGCAGTGGCCTTGGGCTTTTGTTTAAAATGCACAAACCTTTGGCTTGTAGCCGGGATCCCTCTCTTCGCTTCACATTTTGGCTTAATTTGGCTCTATTCTACGTCTGTTGTTTTCGAGGAAACACGTCCTAATCGTGTGTGTGCGTGTCTGTTGGTGTGCACTTACCCCCTCCTACATGTGATCTGTTTCTTGGCCAGAATACCAATTCTTGTCATCCACATGAGGTGGGTGTCTAAAGTTTTGAAAGCAGAGGGGTTTTGTGAGTTGAAAAGGTGTTTTTATTTTGAATGATTTGTTCATTCTTCACCAGAAATTCTTCAGAAAGAATATTATAAGCCGCTTAGGAATATGTCACATACATGTCTAATACGGAGACAATCATTCCACCGCAATCACAAAAATTGTCCCAGGTTATTCAGCATTTAACATTATATGCCTTTTTTTGTCTCATTA
>OOFG01063865.1:0-10155 GCA_900323295.1 Molva molva | reverse complement strand
CATTGGATTACTTTATTCATGAAGTCGTAAGTCACAATTGCTCTGCTCCAGATCATTAAACTAGGAGTAAAAATATAACCCAAAAACAGAAATAACTAAATATAGAGAAAATATGCAATGTGTACACAAACATGTACTTAAAATATCCATACCATAGAAATATAGCTAGGAAACTATAACTTGATCGGGGCCCTAACTACCACGGACACCCAGATCACGCCCTCTGAGTTTAATGTCCCTAGTAAAATGTACCCAAAGAAGGATACACAGATCCTCTGTTGACTAGAGAGGAGCCAGGTTAGCTTCAGCTTCTTGTTACACCTCCTCTGTCCAATGGCTTCTTCCCGTCTAAATACTGATTCATATAGGTGGACGCTTCCAAATAAAAAAGAGCTGGCAACGTAATGATGCATTTCTTTCTTTAGTTGGATCATTTTATGGTGATTTTTAAGCTATCGACGACCTGGCTTTTAAAACTCAATCATTCCCAATGAGCAAACCTCTCATTAGCCAAAAAGTAGCAACATGAAACCATTGAAACAAACAAATTCATCTTCATTCAATCGCAGCAGAGATGAACAGTCCAAGTGTGCTTACGTCAATGGAGAGGTCAAGGAGGTTGGCCATGCGCTTCATTGATATCCTGGTGTAGTACTTGGCCATTATTCTAATGTTCTGTTGGAGACAAAGAACAGGGAAACCTTGACGATCTAAATTTGGAATTTCGTACATTTTGAAATTGTGTTTTCTTTCTATTACAGCTTCAGTGCTTGTGAAGGCAACAACATGTCAATCACCATTCCATCCTATGGTAAACAGTGTAAAACTTGAACCCAACAAACTGAATGTCCTAATGGTGCAGCCCTATGGGCTGGTGCTGGATCCCGTATGGGGCGGAGCTAGGAGGATGATGAACTCACATGCTCCACCACACGGTTCTTCAGGTCCTTCCACCTCTTCTCGCCCTCCTCCAGGCCGCAGAAGACGTCGGTGGCGGGGCTGTCGGGGGAGCCCTCCCTCAGCTCGTTGCCATAGTCCTCCACCAGCGAGGCCCAGCGCATCAGCTCCAGGGTGGTGAACTGCTTCAGCAGGTCCCTGGGAACACCAGCACCACAATGCTCCACACCGTCATGTAAACGCATAATATGGAACATTTCCCCATTCAAATAGACCTGTGCTATATATTTGGTTGAGTTGTGTACTTACATTATCCCAATTGTTTCAAACAATGTTCAAACCCAGAGAAATCTTAGTTTTATTCCCGGTACCACTCCGTTACATCTGGTCGCATGTCAATGGCGTCATATGCATATTCTGTTTCAATATCGACCTAGCTTACTACGATGTGCTGCTTTGACAACTGGCTCATGCCAGCCACCAAGCTTCTGCAGTGTATCCCACACATACACCTGGGCGTGTCATTTGACCTTTGGATTTCTTTATCGTTCCGAGAGAACGACGCCATCTGCGATCTAAAGGGTTTCCGATACATTGACATTTTTTACTATTTAAAATGGGTAAAATTGTATTTCATTGTAGAGCTGCGAAAGTCAGTTGAATATCCAATATCTTTAAAAAATACACACTTTCAACCCATTTCATATAATTTACCTATTGGACCATGATAGGTCCAATCTACTTGTGACCTCACACATTGTGCCAAATACACCTTTACACAACCTAGGGCTGTGCCAATCGACCATACAGTATTATAATAAGCCTACCAACCCATTCAATCCTACTTTCACTCTAGGCTCAAAATGGATGTGTTGCGGGCTGGCAGAGAAAATGATTTCTGCCGAGATAGGATTCACGGAGGAACGGCAGTCGCCAGTATGCACCATTTCCTTGATAGAAAGAAATAGGCATGTAAGAATTTGTTTAGTACACTTATATTTAAGTGGAAACCCAGTCTGTTCTCTTACAATCCATCTAGGTATTGGGGTATTCTCAGCAGTGAGAATACTACACCGCTCGCAACCAGTTTGGTTGTTTCATTTAAATATCCTGTTTTAATTAGATATAGAATTATAGTATAGCAATACATGCCGATATATATGCCCAGCACATTATAAACATCAGCTGAAAATACCAAACCTGAGTGAAATGTGGCTCACTTGTGACTAACTAGTCTAAAAAGAACCACATTCATTACGAACGGACAGGTGGTGATTTAGTTCACATTATTTAGATGGCTGGACAACCCCAAGTGTTTTGGCTTCTTCACTCCTGTCCTGCCACGCAAGCCCTTTACCCTCAATACGCACCTGAGTATATAAGCAGCGGCTGGAAAAGACACAAGCTTGAGAGAACGCCGTCCACCCTGCACCTCAGATCATAAAGAGCAGTACGGTACCACAACATCCCGTTCTGCTCGTGTCATGTGACGGCACAACAAAGAATGCTGTACCATCTTTGTAGTGAGGCTCAGTTTTCTAAAAAACAGCATACCTGTATTTGGGAAGCTCTTCCAATTTCTTGTCTGTGTTGATTCTGTGCACGAGGTCCGACTGCTCGTTGTCATAAGGAGCTAGGATGACGTACAGCACGACACTCTTCAGGGCCTGGAAGCAAGTCAAGATATGATCAGAGGGGGACCTTAGCCTTGTGGTGTTCAAGGCAGTTCACACTGTGGCTGTTCCAATATTTAACATTTCCATGTCTAAAGTGGATCATTGGAAGTAAAGATTTTAGAATCCAAAACAAAGTGCTACACTATCCTTTGTGAGAGCTCCTATTTCATTGGTCCCTCATTGGGAGGGTTGTGGGGCACTGCATACACCTGTGCTTCCTACCTGCTGCCACTTGGCATTGTCTTCCAGAATGCAGGGTGTGTCGTAGATGGCCCGGAAGTGTTTACAGATGGACAGGTAGGATCCCTCGTGCTGGTCCACCTGAATCATCAGGTTGTAATATTTCAGCTTCAGCTCCTGGTAAACAAACAAAGAGACCAGCAAGTGACTAGACAGTAGAGGAGTTTTACTGAGGCAGGATCCTTCAAACTAGGCTACCATTCAACAGTAGAATGTCGTCTTTTGGGGTCCCATTACGATATTTGTTTGTTTGTATTCATGAGGTTGCATCATCTGAACATTGTAGTTATGGCTGCAGAAAGACTTAAGAATGTTAACAGAGGCAGCCTTGTTCCTTCTGCTCCTACTGACGCATTCGAACGAGGTTCACCACCCAGAATCTAGCTGAAAGAAACTAACCAATGTTCAGACAGCTTTCCAACAGACCTGGCTCGCATCAGGCCAATCACAACCGTTTATGAAATATGGGGCGGGATGTTAAGATGACTGTACAGAGGAGCGCCCTATGGGAGCACTGTTGTGGCCTTTTCATAAACAACCAAAATGGCTGCCGCTGATGTGACGTTTCTTTGCTGTGATTGGTTGTAGTTCTATCCAATTGCATCCAGAGGCATTTTCGTCAGTGATCGTTAATAACCCCCCTTGGAAATGGAAAATGAACTGAAAGGTTCAAGACTAATAGGCATTTGCAAACTGGTCTGGCGATGTCAGGCTAAGGATCACCCCACTGTGCTAAACTTGAATAATGATATGAAGTGTTGCAAGATATGTAGTGCATCCTGGTTCATGCACAACGTTACCCTTTCAAATCTTCTGTAACAATGTCATTAACTGGAACCAATGATGAAGATTTGAGCGCAACTTAGCATACCTCGGAGCCCTCTTCTTGGAAGAACTTGGTGTTGATCTTTTTGCTGATGATCTGGGTACGGATGTAATCCTTGACCGCGATGCACAGCCTCATCTGCTCAAGGATGAACTCAACCTTCTCCTTCTTCTCCATGGAGCCATATGTCTCCACCTAGCCAGGGGAAGGGGACAAGCTCGTTCAAAAAACAACAAGCCACATGAATGAATGGAATGAAACGGGTCATTTGTAGTCAACTCTCCTTCTCCAGAATCTTTTAGATAACACTAAACTACACTTTCTGTAGTCCAACACAATAACCGCTCCTCTCTCTAACTCTTGCTCTCGTTTCCACCGTTCTCTTCGTGCAACAGTTTTTCACAATACTAGACACATTTAAAAAAAAAAAAATTGTCAGCATTAGTTATTTTGAAATCCTGAAGTTCTCTTTAAATGTAATTCCTTCCCGGGTTTACCCAAGTCCCCTTTTCCAGACGGATGAATCAGTTCAATTCTCATATCAGATTCCTTCTTATATTTCAGACTCAATGAAAGGGAGTGTTAAGGACTAGTACATTTTGTATCAGTATCCTCATGGACTTGGTAATTTTGCAATGGTACAGTCTTCAACTCTCCCAGTCCAAGCTACAAAGTGCATTTAAGACAGCGTCTGTCAAAAGGGTGACATGAGACATGGCTGACGATCAAGATTTTACCATGTTTTGTCACACAGTATGAAATACAGACATATTGGCACAATGGGTGGGGCACACATTGTGCCAATACATCTTGTATGATCACTTTAACCCTTAATTATTGTCCCCCATTTTCTCCCTCTCCCCCTCTCTCTTACCTGCAGCTCCTGGAGGATGGAGGCAGCTTCCTTCACGTCTCCGTTCTGCTCCTTGATGTTGGCCAAGGTCTTGGTCAGCCTGGCCCGCTCGATCTCTACATAGATCTGAGAGAGAGGACCCGGTGAGTTGGGCATTTCTTGGAGCCGTAAAGAGGAAAATGATACTTGAGGCGGGGAGACTAGATCCTTTACAATTACTAGAAAATATCATTTATCATATCCTGTTGACTTGGAGTTTTGGCATATAATGAACACATCATGCTATTATTTAAGATGAGATTAGATGTTGTGTACTCCGGACAGTTGTTTTTTACATTGCTTATGCGGCATTGCTTATGAAATTTGTTTAGGCTGCTCCGATAATGACTGTATGACATATGCCAGTAGTTGCTTTGAAAAAAAAGCACCAACATTCACGGCTATAGCCACATCTTAATTGACCCGTACATTGAAAAATCAAGAAACTAAGGACAAATAGTTTGCATTCAAGAGTAGCCAAGGCGACATAAACACGTGTAAAATTCCCCACCGTGGTAGTAAATTCTCCTTCATCGGCCAGCCTTAGGTACTTCCATGCTAACGTAGGAAGCACAGTTTCATACCTTTTCACATCAAGAAAAGGAAGCAGAAAGGTATCAAAACAAACGCACCTTGCCAGCCGTCACGGTGCGCAGTGTGTCGATGAGCCGCAGCTTGATGGTGAGGTCGGTCACTTCGTCCACGTACTTGTAACATTCTTGAACCATCTTAGCAACAGCCTGTCAAAGCCCCAAAACAACACGACTCAAGAAGAGTCCTCATAAACCTTGAAGTCTGAGGTGGCTCATTGCTATCACAAACAGGAAGTGCTAGAACATGTCCTTGCAAAGTTTAGCATATCTAATATAGTATGGCCAAAATGGACTAACACTTGAATGGAACCGACTCAAAGTATTTGACTCTTCAGTCAAATGCAGCAGCTATTCATTTAGAGGCCGCAGCTATTCATTTAGAGGCAGCAGCTATTCATTTAGAGGCAGCAGCTATTCATTTAGAGGCCTATTCAGAAATGGATCAACACAGGAGCTTGGCAACATGGCAGCTGAACTTTTGGGTGAATTATCCCAAAGCTTCTTCAGAATACATCTAAAAGTCTGCAGCATACAAACTATGACCATTAAAACATCAAATAGAGACTGGCAAGGACTGCAGGAGTAAACATAGTATCTGACCTGTTTGAGTTGACTCCTCCTTTTGGACAGCAGCATAATGTTTTCATTCAAGGCGTCCCAGTCCTTGGCCTCGTGACACATCTGAACCACGGCCACGAGGATTCTGGACGTTGACACCATGTCTGATGCCTAAATACAAGAGGAGGAAAAATGTATTTATGTATTTTGAATTGCATAATAGAACCAGGCTGGCCAATCTTAGAGTTTCTCCTAACCTTCTTCTACCAACTGTTGTCCTACTGTCCCTCGCCTCATTTAACATTTATAATCATAGATGTGCAGCGGGGCTTGGATTATTGTAAACTATTGATTTTTAAACTATTATCTATAGATTTTTTTTAGATTCTACAAGCAACAATTCAAGAAAAGAGGGCGGAAGTTGAATGAATGTTCCGTAGATATCTATCATACATTGTTTACAAAAAGTCCCACACAATCCCGTACCGTTCTGGTTTGCTTCTCCAGTGACAGCAAGCTCTCCACGGCCTCCTGAAGCTTCCCCTCCTGAGGGACACAACACCAACACCGTGGTTAGTACAGCTTGTTTAAAGTCTGAGATCGACGATTGCATATATTGTAAGCATTTATGTATCATCAATGATCACACATATTCGGCCCTTTAACTTGACAGCTAGCATTTAAGCTAGTTGAGGTTACCGTTAGCTAGCCAGCTAACGCTGTTCGCGTGCTAGAGCCGTTCGGCTGAGCAGAGTGGAGAAAGGATCGGATAAATGCGCTCCCGAACAATTCAACATTATCTGAGTTATTGCCTACATTTTATAAACAGCCGACAATGCTATAACCATGCAATTGTTGATGAAGATAACTTCTGAATGCTAGCATAGTCATCCTGTACCGCCATGACTCAGCCGGCGGCGGCCCGAGTTGTGATCAACTTACTTTAGCCATCTTCTCGCATTCAGGGAGACGTTGGTCTACAGTTGAACTGTAGTCAACCTCCATCTTCACAATCTTTCCATCAGATCTTTCCGCTCGTTCATCGATCATATTTGCCATATTTGTCATTGATAAGTACTGATTAGCTACGATGACTTCTGCTACGAACAACGGATCCTCGTAATATTTTGCTTGTCACAGAGAGCGTAGACGGGGAGAATCTGGCCAATCACAAGCGACCTGTAAGAGCTGTCCGCAGCGCCTGTAGGACCACAACAGACCCTTCACGTGTAGGTGTTTAAATACAGTGTCCCTCTAAGTGGAGAATGGACCTATGGGAACCTTTGTAGTAACTGAACAATTTAGTAATTTTTTCAAGGCTGTTAACAAAAATGAATAGCTTTGGGTATAATTTACTAAGTGGATATTTCACTATTACACTGTAATTATTGTCAATGTTTTGATTCATCGCTTTAGATTTACATGACAATTCTGATGGATGAATTGTATTTTTGTCCACGAACCATAAGTAGCCTAAAGGTGTGATACGTGGGATCAATGAATAACAGAGGCTGCAACGACAGAAGGGTTCCACTAGGTGTCTCTTGGTATCTGCAGCATGGCTTCTGGTTCTCACACCCTTTCATTAGGCTTCATAGCCTTACACATGAAGCCAATGTTGAGAGTCAGCGATGTTCCTACTCTAAGCACAAATATCCAAGTCTTGGACTTGTTATTTTTCACATGGCCTTAAAGACCCCAGTAGTACGTGTTTGCTATGGTGAGTAGGACATTTTCAGATTGAACTGGGTGGATTAAAAGTTACTCCGTTTGGTGTCGTGATATTTCATGTTATAAAACATAAGCAAACATCACCGATTCCAGCTTGTAACTTCGAGAGGTGTTTCCCATCATGATCGACATTATCGTTGTTTTAATCGATTCAAACTCACATCACATGAAACATTAACTTATAGCATTGGTGGTGTTGGTAACACCACCAAACCATTACCATACAGACGTTTCACATTTTAAACTGTGACATATAAATGTCATTGCTTACATTTTGGTCAGAGGCAATAGTGCTGCAAATATCCTCACAACCCAATCTCGTCTGGAATCAGAGCAGCCCTTAAAAGTTGGATTGTCATTATGTCCCAGCCAGAGCTGGGGTCTTTAGACTTAAGACTCGAGCTCGAGTCTCAAAAATGGTGACTGGTGACTTGACTTGGACTCGCCTGCTGTTAGAGGTGACTTGAGTGGCCTCCGTTGGCCACCCTCAGAGGGAAGCGCCGCCCCACTCTAAAGCACGGCAGGTAACTCTAAAGCACGGCAGGTAACTCTAAAGCACGTCAGGTAGCCTGCTAGACACGCGGGGACTTGACAGGTGATCGCCTTTTTTTCAGCGCCGAAATAACTGATGGAACTGTTATTTCTCTCACCGCCAGACCCAACAGGACTTTGCTGATTGTCCCTTTCGCTCCCTGCTTTAGTTCGCTTTATAAGGCATATGGATAACGAATATCTGTTGAACATCCAATATCCAATATCTTTATAACTCAGACAAAAGATAGAGGTAACCCTATATCATATATTCCAAACGTTATGGCTGCAGACACCGAGGCTAATCGCAACGAGTTGAACCGTCCATCCCACCGAGTAGTGCTCATCGAACCTCCCGCGACCACCCGCTGTCATCTAAATGTCAGTGGTTTGAGTTTCTCTCTGATTCACTGCATATTGCTTTTACCTTGCTTGTTATTAAACCGAAAATGAAACTATGCTGAATGGATCAAACGAAGGCAACACATCAACGGTCTATGAATTCCGGATGAAGGAATTACTTTTCTTATTATTTAAATAATATGTTTTATTTCGGACTAATAATCCGTTATCACTTTCAATTTAACATTTTATTTTACTGTAGGCTTATATCTCTTCGACAACAACCATGCTCGTGCTCTTCTGGTGTCTTTCATCTTAGATTTTCTTCCCCCAAGAAAATGGCTTGTTCTGCTGGTCGATCTGTTATCCACCACCCTGGTGACCGAAAAAGTTAACTTCAGGCACTGGCTACTTTTATTTACCAGTGTCCACTTTCTACTACTAAGACTTAAGACTTGAGTTGGTCCACACGCACACGCACACGCACGCGCACACGCACACGCACGCGCACGCGCACGCGCACGCACACGCACACACAAAAAAGGGTATAAACACTTGCACACACAAAAACACACAGCCATAAACACACTCACACAGGACAGAGTACACGGACAGACAAAACAGCAGACGGACTAGACAGACAATAGGGCACTCGCGCTCATCGTTTTCCTTCCCCTCGTGGTGTGGGCGCGTGTTTCCGTTGCTGCACCAGAGCATCGTGTCGTCGCTCGGACGCGGACCGTGTTTGACAGTAGGAGGGGGCTCGAGCCAGGGCTATTTGCCTTGAAATTTCCACATCCCGGAAAGCTACAGCGTGGACATTGCTTTAAAGACTCGGCAAAGACGTGGTTTGAGGGGAAATTAACTCGCATCGACTTCATCGCCGTTCTAGTGATCTTTGTCTTGGAATCGCTTCTGAGTAAAAAAAAAAACGGCACTTTCCACAATTTTGACAGCTGCCGCCCACTTTTGAAAATTGACATCTGCGGATTTTCTCCGAGCGCATAGCTAAACGTAGGCTGGTGCTGTAGTAACCCTGCATATAGTAAAGCCACACTCCGACACAGCGGGGTTTCTAGCCAAGGATACATTGTAGTGCAGGGCAAGTCGTCCCACATGAATTTCCCAATTTAACGCATTCAATAATCGCCGTTGCGTGTAGGTGGCCACCTTATTCCTCTTGTTTTACACTTTGTGAGCACAAATTATTAAAGGACGATGTTGCTCAAGGAGTACAGGATATGCATGCCGCTAACAGTGGAAGAGGTGAGTTTCTTTCATTTATTTTGGCTCTGATGTTTCTTGAAAGACGTCGTAAACACTCTGAATTCTTTTTTCGACACATTTGCTGCCATGGCTTGCGATGCTTGTTACTTTAAAATACGAAAACAACAATCCGCGTTCAAACGGTGCTTTATGTCTCGGTCATATTCGTGGTAACGTGACCGTAGTCTCAGCCTATTTCTTCGGTTCCAAGCACTCAGCCGGGTCCACAACTAATTCATACAGACTTTAAACCACTCTATACAGTGGAATTACATCGTGAAGGGCTGGATGATAATACATGGAATTGCTATCACAGTGTCTGTAAATGTCTATTTTGCTCTCACACTTTCTGATTATCACAACACACACACACACACACACACACACACACACACACACACACAGTCTCTCTCGTGCACAGACACACACAGTCTCACACACTGTCTCTCGGGCCACTTACACACACTTTCTCACACTGTCTCTCTCCCACACACAGACACACTGTCTCTCGCACGGCCACACACACAAACTGTCTCTCTCTCACACACACACACACACTGTCTCTCACACACTGTATGTCTCTCACACGGCCACACTAGATTC
>OOFG01063863.1:0-10844 GCA_900323295.1 Molva molva | reverse complement strand
GGAAGACTTGCTGTGATAAATGGAACCATGAATTCTGCTGTCTACCAAAAAAAGGAGAAGGAGAATTTCCGGCCATCTGTTCGTGACCTCAAGCTGAAGCGAACTTGGGTTCTGCAGCAGGACAATGATCCAAAACAAACCAGCAAGTCCACCTCTGAATGGCTGAAGAAAAACAAAATGAAGACTTTGGAGTGGCCTAGCCAAAGTCCTGACCTGAATCCTATTGAGATGCTGTGGCATGACCTTAAAAAGGCGGTTCATGCTCGAAAACCCTCCAATGTGGCTGAATTACAACAATTCTGCAAAGATGAGTGGGCCAAAATTCCTCCACAGCGCTGTAAAAGACTCCGTGCAAGTTATCGCAAACGCTTGATTGCAGTTGTTGCTGCTAAGGGTGGCCCAACCAGTTATTAGGTTTAGGGGGCAATCACTTTTTCACACAGGGCCATGTAGGTTTGGATTTTGTTTCCCCTTAATAATAAAAACCTTTATTTAAAAACTGCATTTTGTGTTTACTTGTGTTATCTTTGACTAATATTAAAATTAGTTTGATGATCTGAAACATTTAAGTGTGACAAACAAAAAAAAAATCAGGAAGGGGGCAAACACTTTTTCACACCACTGTATATCATTAATATCAATATTCTTACATATATTATTCTATTGATGCACACTATGCTATGAATACTGATAGCAGTCTCATCTTTACAAAATAAATGATGTTAAGTACATAATAAAGAAATACACAATATTTGTTACATCAGCTAATCTGAAGGGCCCTTTGTTTTTAATTTAAAATAATAAAAAGATTATATTCAAATAAGAGCATTTAAACCCCAGTGGGCAGCACTTGGCTACAAAACGATTAACAAAAAAACAATAAACAAGCATGCAAGTCCGCTTGACAGCTTTTCGAATGCCACTGCATCGCTCAATTATTGGGAGGAGTAAGGTAAGTGTTCTGCAAAGGGCCCTGTGATAATAACAACCCATACACCACCGCCATTTTAGGAACAAGGAAATTGTCAATGTTCTGCACGTATGCCTTCATGCACCTTGCAATTAGTTCCTGTTGCGATAATGCGCTACATTATTGTGTCAAATATGACACAACGTAACAGTGCCACATTAATTTTCTTGGTTCGGCGGTTACTTTCCCACTAAGGCCTCGGAAAAAAACATCTAATCGTACAGGCTGGACCTGAAGCATTTGGAAAGAGGATTCCTTTCCCTTCCATTGATGAAGTCAAAGGTTAGAACTCAGAGTAGAGGAGCAAAGTCATGCTGACAAATAAACAGTGAACTGCCACTGCATTCTCCACACAGAGCAGTGCCTTTGTTCTGCACTGCACAGATAATGTCATGAGGGTTTAAATAGCAGGAACAAGAATTCTGTAGATAATTTATACAAACAGGAAACGTTACGTTAACATTACACAAAACAAACTTGGGACATATGGGGGGGGAGCTGCTGGAAGAGATGAAGGTAGGCCTAATAACAAAAGCTGAGCGAAGCCCAACTCAGATGGACATTCTGTATCTCTCCCCATAATAACGCTGCAGGCCAAGACCAACAGCCTGTATTAGCTCAGACTAACGCAGAGACCACTTGGAGAGTCTAGGCTGAGCCTTGAACAGGCTCAAGAAAACGAATAAAACCCTTATTCCTCTACCTCTTGACGTAACCTCCTCTGGGATCTCTGTATTCTGGTGGACAGGGAAAATGTGGAATGTGGTATAAACCCCTAAGGGTTAACCATGGAGGCCCATGTATTCAGCCCATTTAAGTTGTATCCTCTTGATTTCAATATCTAAAATTCAATAGAATCAATTCAATGCCATTCAATTATAATTTCCCTATCGACAGTAAAATACAAGGCACTTATTTTAAAATATTACTTATGTATGGTTTAATTTTGTGTGGCCTCTATAAAACCTGTTCATGAATAATTCTTAAAACCTAATACATAATAAACCTAATAACACAATAGCTGATTGGTCCCTTTTTTATATGGCCTCTTAAATGGATAAACTTAGTATATGGTTCCTTAGGGGAGGCAAAGCATGAAACGAAATACTGGAACACTTGCCCAAAGCAAATTGGACCACGGCACCAGAAAAAAGCTTAAATTCTGGAGGGATTTACCTAAAACATTGGCTCAACTCTAAATCACTGATTGGCTCAGGCTAAACGAGTCTGGCTCTGCACCAAATTATAAATCACAACTGGGCCCAATAATAACTGCCCTTCTGTCCACATTACTGACCTAAATGTGTTCATTTTGTAGGAAAATTATGAGAGGAAAATGTGAATGGCTGCTTGACTCAGTCTCACCATCCACTGACCAAAAATAAGAGTCTAAATGCAGCACAACACAAAACATGAAACATGAAACATGAAACAGCAAAGGCATTCGCATCAATTGATGAATGAATGGTTGCCTCTCCTGGAACAAGCCACACCATTTGCTCATATGATCTCATCTGGTCTATTGTGGATATCTCCAGCAGCATTGTGTTCGCGAGGACAAAGGGGGATGTGCTGTAGCAGAAAGACCTTCTACTCGCTTACACAACATCAGGGAACATAACACTGCATGTTTCTTGGGAGACAAATACACATCAGCAACACCCAATACCCTTTGGCTTAAGCAATACTACAGTGAAATATAGAGCAAGAGTCTACCAATAGCCAGGCCAACCGAGAGCGAAGGAAAAGATACACGCTGTGGTGACCTTTCGTCACAGACCTGTAAAAATGCACTGAGTAAACACAAGATAAGACAAGAGGCTTATGATGCACACGTGAATGAGGTAATGGTCCATGCTGTGGAGGGATTTGAAGGACCACCCTCAGGCTGACTGATAATGGGACTCACAATACATGGGAGATAATGCTAACCTGTTCTCACACACCCAGCGCTGATATTGTCTGATTTAGCAGGTTGTCTTCGTCAAGACCATTCCTGTATTATTGTTTCGTTGTAGGTTTGAGATTCAATTACATTAATGGGTGGATACAACCCACGTCAGAGCGTAAATGTTCTTTTTATGTTACCATGACTGTCGCCCATCCCGTTCCACTCATGTGAACGTCCTTACGAGTTATGTCCTCAGCTTTGTTGGGTGTGAGAGGTAACAAAAAAGAGAGACGCTAAAAATAAGTGTACTTTTCAAAGGACTTAAAAATAAGGATGATACATTTATATTCCACAATACTGAAGTGGTCGGAGAAGCCTCTTAAGATCACAGTACCTCCAATCCCCAGCAGAGGGGGGTGTGTGTGTGTGTGTGTGTGTGTGTGTGTGTGTGTGTGTGTGTGTGTGTGTGTGTGTGTGTGTGTGTGTGTGCGTGTGCGTGTGCGTGTGTCTTCAACTTGAAGATGCTTCATAACACCCACAGCTGGGTGTGTGTGGGTGTTTTTTACTCTTTCTTTAGCATGGCACATGTTTAATCCCGTCCTTAATTACATATGCTGCTCAACCCTTTTGTTTTTTGTTGTGCTGTGTCGGGGAGTAGTGAACTATATTTAATTAAACAAGTAGTTTAACTTAATTTTGCAGTTGTTGGCTGGTAGTTCAACTGCATTCATAATTGCATAGTGATTCAAGTAGTTTTGTGTACTTGAGTTCTGAAACTATAAAAAATGAAAGGAATGCTTTTTTATTCTACCATTGATTCTCTACTGTAAACTGAAGCCGCTTTGACCAGCCCCGCGCCCTCTTCCTATTACCCCAACCGCTACGCATGGCCAATGCGTTCGTCAGGCATCCACTACACACTTGTCAAGTAAAAATCAAAACCGTTTTAGTTGTAATCAGATAATGCAAAATACAGATTTGTTTACAACAGAAATATAACATTCCTTGCAATTATGTCCTTTTGAAAAGCCCAGATGGGACTGTTTGGTTGAGGATAGGTTTAGTTCTCAGGGGTACTCCAGGAAGCCGGATTGTCAGTTCCCCTGTAAGCATATATATGTATTTGGCTATTGTTTTTAATGTTTTGAATCTGAATTTGTAAAACTAAACTTAAATATATTAGGTGTCAATAAGTCAGCAGTATTGATTATTGCTATTTATTAACAAATGTTCAGAGAAGGTTGCATGTTATTTGAGGACTAATCCAGCTTGGTGTAATACTGAAGGCAGGTTTCTGACTGATGGTCTTATCCAAAACAAAAGCTGACCTTCCTTGCACTTTTTGGGGTATTTTATACTTTTAGTTTACGGACGACCTGTGAACAAGTACGCACTCAATGGAGTGGCATTAACTAGATTTCTCCCTGGGTATCTTTGCCGTAGTTCAACTTCTTCCAGCGTTGTGTAACTGGTGTCTAGAACACGGGGTCAAATCATGTACTGCCGAGCAAATGTCTTTTCATTATTTAATAGGACCACGGCCTTGTTTTAGGACTTATGTTTACACATATGTTGTACAACTCGGAGAACTGTGTGTGTTTGTGTGTGTTTGATTGTAAGGGTCGGGCTTTTCTATGAAATGGAAAATGAGTCAAATTGAAACTAAGTTACCTCCCATTTATCCTCCTACGAACATATAGCTTCTAAAAAAACTAAACCGAGCATGTCAATTTATCTTTATATATAGTCATTTTCATTTATATTTTTTAGGTTTTGACCACCTCAGTCAGTCCAGGATTTCCATATTAAAGCTTTCTGTGTGAGTGTGAGCAGCAAAACGACGTATCAAGATGAAGCAGAGGTCAACGAGTTCATACTCCAGATGGATTGAGCAGGGAGTAGATTAAACTCACTCGATATTTGACTTATTCATGTTATATGTGTGATGTACCTGCCACTTAGGACCAAGCCTTCTAATACAAGGTTATTTAGCTCATTTTCATGTTGTACTGACTGACTGACATTGATCAAATGTATTATCCTTATTTGGTTCTAAAACAGGAAGTGACTGAGGGGTGGATGGTGTCAAAGGCCACTACCCCGTGTTTTAACACTTAAATAAGTGTTCTTGTACTTTCTACTATTGCAGATACTGTTATTTATATTATAAATTATATATTAGAGCAAACTAAATCACTGACATCATAAACAGCACTCTTGCTCTATAGTGGTCCTTTGCTAGAATCACTGCCCTTCACCATACCTCTGCTGTAAACCAACAGCTGAAAGAACAACACTAGAACATAGCACTAGAACCAGGCAAATACACGTCACGCATTAAACAGAGAGCCACACACAACATACTCTTCCATTAAGTGCTGATTTATTGACTGAAATCCCCCCAACAGGGGAACTCAACCTGCCGTTATATTGAACTGTGGCCCAGCGGACGCACCTCCAAAACACACAGCTCAGCCTGAAGAGTTTATATCCCTTTATAAAACATGCTGCAGGGTGCCACCTCATAAAGCACTGGTGCACAGCAGGGGGCAGGCCCCCTGCTGTCATGCCTCCCTCACATGACAGCACTCGGACGTAGTGATGAGTGTTCACCGGCAGGTAGGGAGCCCCTGTGCACCTCTTATTGTTGGACAACACGATGTGTGGGTTTGATCCTATGGGGATGGAGTCTGGATACGTTGTTTCTAGAGTTTGAGTGGCGGATGGATGAGAGGAGCAGGGGAGGGGGTCTACTCTTCAGCAGTGTCCTTCTTGCTGGTCTCCTGTCCTTCGAAGACGGGGTACTTGCTCTGGACCTCTGCCCAGCTCATGCTGCCATTGGCCAGGTCCCGGATTATGCCCGGCAGCTCGCTGACCTGGGGGTGGAGGAGAACAAGAGGGTGGTTAGAGAAGCATCATCCCATGATAAGGCTGCATACATCATGTAACCCTAAACCCTAAGTCTTCCATTAGCAACCAGTAGCGGCTTGAGTTGTACGGTTACAGCTATAGCATTTTCAGACGTCGTCTAAGAAACTTTCTAGTTTGGATATTATTTATTAATGGAGTAAACAGCTGTAGTAGAAAGTAACGTAGTGCAGGGTTCAAAACTTTTTAGATAGGATTGGTAATGTAAGCAATTTAAATATAAATGTTGAAATGTTGAAAACCCTACCAGTAACAGCTGTTGGTAGGGTTTTCAACATTTGTATAGTCATCTCTAACATCTATTTGGTTCAAACGCTTCTCCATTAGTGTGGACATCATCCGCTAAATCCATTTGGACACCAAGAGCCCGGTACCTGGGCCCTGATCTGCGTCATGGAGTCGCGGTCTCTCAGCGTGGCAGTGTGCGGCGTCTTGTTCACGGTGTCAAAGTCCACGGTGATGCCGAAGGCCACGCCGATCTCGTCGGTGCGAGCGTAGCGCCGGCCGATGGATCCTGACGAGTCGTCCACCTTGTGGGACACGCCGTGTTTGGTCATGGCCTCCGCTGAGGAGGAAGAAGAAGGGGATGAAGAGACAGCACAACATGGCAAAGCTTTGCTGCTACACAGACAGTGAATAAGACCCTTGTGAACATCATGTGGCTACTTACATAACTCTTTGACGAAAGGCACAAACTCCTGGTTTTGGCTCAAGGGAAGGACGGAACATTTGTAGGGAGAAACAGTTGCAGGGAAGCTGAAATACTGCAGAGGAAGAGATCAGGGTTGAGTTACAAGGTGTAACCATCCAAGATAATAATGAGAACCCCATTAATACTATAGATCCACAGATACCTCCAATATTAGTAACGCAAGAAACCTTTTGAGTACATGGAAACGTTGAAATGAGTGATGAGTTTATGCCATCTGATTTCTAATGACTAATGGTCGTTTCTCACACTCTTATCCAAAATGACTAAGAATTAAATTGGAGATAATCTACAGGTAAGTTGTGTGGACATATTGGGAATCGAGACCAGTTCGTTTTGGCTCCAGGAGTCAAGTATGCGAACACTACAATACACCAGAAGGGGTAATGTTTCAACGGACCCACCGTTCTCTGCTCGTCCCCATCCCGGACGTGGAATGTGTGCTCCAGGATGGTGTACATGATGCGCCCGATGCCGAATGAAGGCTCGATCACGTTGGGGACCACCTCCTCCACTACCGACACAAAGAACCAGCAGAGTTACTACAGCCTGCTGGGTGGTGCTACTGTTGTGGTTCTGGTGCTCCTTCAGTCTCTCACCGTGCAGAGTCTTCTGGAACCTCTTGACGCTGACCATGTCCTTAGTGAGCCTGAAGGACTTGCCCTCCGTCTCAATGGTGAACTCACTGGACAGAAAAACCCATCCCAATATGAATTACTAACTGCCATATATCATATGCAATTATCCATCAATGCCATAACCATTTATTTGTATACTGTGGCCTATACATATTTGCATATTTACTTACAAATCTCTCCTTTATGTGAATACTTTATATACGGGGGTTTCTTCCATATTCACAGTCATCCGTACATGACAGCTTTGATAGCTGCTATTTAAGAAAATATGAATACGGCCATGTGTAGTTTACTTTATACCTTCAACTCAATGACGCAGAGGGCGCCTGGCTTGTAATAACTTCATTGTTCAGAATGACATATGTCCCCTGTGCCAAGATGCAATTATGAGGTTGATATTACAATGGCTATCCACTAGGAGACATGTACATCCTCAACAAACAGTGCATCTGCAACAGGGCTATGGAAGTCAGCTTGGAGTGGCAGCTCCTATGCATACAAATGACAGATTCTATATGTGCTGGGTCAATCAACACCTCCAGACCAGCCTTTACAGCCGTCTCTAGGAAACACCAGGCCCGCTTTGTCTGTACAACTTCATCTAGGTCTAACGTCTACAACAATAAGCACAACACAAGCGTCCAGATGGGGCCCACATGAGGCCCTCCTCAGCACTCACCCGGTCTCCGTCAGCAGCTTCTCCTGCTGTGTGATGACCTGGTCCTCACACGAGGACAGGAACTCCATGGCCAGCTTGGCGTCCTTTTTGTAGGCCTTGCCGATGGCTCCTTTGTTCGGCTCAAACTGGACCACGTTCACAACTTTGTGCGAGGAAGTCAAGGTGACTGATACTCAACAGCATGGGGCCTAGTGAAACAGGGGGTCGGGTAGTCCAGTGGTAAGGGTTGACTCCTAGCACAAAGGTTCTGGGTTTGAACCCCAATGTACGCAGTCTCCCTGCAGGCAATCCTTGAGCCAGATGCCCAACTCCTCATTAATGTAATGAGCATCTAAAAAATGTATGAATACAAAGGCTAGACGTCTCTTTGGGAAAAAGCGTTTGCTACATGACTAAATAGTAATAGGACACAATGAAAGGAATGTGTGTTGCATAAAGAACAGGAAGGATATGGGCTCTTTGAGGGGCTTCTCTGCCACCAGCGGGACCTTGGTAGCCTGTGCGTGGCACTTCAGGTCGAAGCACGATCGGTCGGCACACCCCACAATCTCGATCCACCCCTGCCAAGAAGGAGAAGCCGATCTCACTTAATCTTAAAACCAAGACAAAACCAAAACACTGGCTCCAGAGGCGCAACGTTTTAATTGGTTATTATGAATCAAACATGGCTGGCGGAAGAGGAGGCTCATGGTGTCAGGGTGTGTGGGAGGCAGCTTGGAGCGGCAGCTCCCTGCATTACAGTACTTCATTCATCACTACTTCATCTGGGGCACCAAGGAGTTGACCAATATTAAACACCAACGAATGGTGTTTCGTATGCGCTCCAATATTGATTATATGCTTTAATTGTCCTGCTGAACGACGGAAGGTTTAATGTAATGATGAGTGATGAGTGAGAACGTTGGCGAGGGAGAGCAAGGCGTCAAACGTACGTAGGAGGTTTTGGTCTCTGCGTCCCAGCAGTCACAGGCGTAGTGGGCCATCTCATTGTCCATGTGCTGGCGGAAACGCAGCTTGTCTTTGGCCACGCCTACTCGCGTCAGGTAGAGGTAGATTCTTCCAATGAAATATCCCAGGACGGAGTTATTAATCACTCCCTGGAAAGAGAGAAGAGAGAAGAGAGCGGCGTCGGACTCAAGCACTTCTACTAAAATGCCTTTTCTGCTCCCTTTTCTTTGCACTTTGTCAACCTTAGCTTTACAAAAGTGCTATGTATGGTGATCCTAATCAACACCAGAAGATGCCATGGATTAAAGTATTTGAACAGCCTGATAGCTACCTGCTCCACAGCGTCTCCCAGCCTCATGATGCCGGCTGACTGGCCGCTGGTCTGGGCCTTGGAGGAGTACAGCGTGATGTTCAGGTCGGCCACGTTGGAGAACTTGGGGTGGACCTTCTCAGTCGGGTCCACAAAGTGCTCTATCTCGGCCATGGTGAACTCTCTGTATGAGAGAGGTGTCGTTTGGAACTATTCAAGTTCAATATTTTAATCTGTTAGCATGACATCGCCGTATAAGACTAGAACCTCTCCGTTTATTATTCAATTTCCAAAGGGCGTTATCAACGGCAGAGACCAAAATGCCTCTGGATGCAATGGGACAGACCTACAACCAATCACAGCAACTAAACCTGTGACATCAATGGTCGTCCACTAGATGGGAACCATTCAAATATACGTCCTCCGTACTCAAATCTCTCATCAGAAGCTCTTGCAGAGCAGGGAGGACCCACCTCACACGGATGAGCCCGGAGCGAGGGGAGATCTCGTTCCTGAAGGAGTTGCCGATCTGGGCAGCAGCGAAGGGCAGCTTTCCCTGGTTGAACTCCAGCAGGCGCTTGAAGTTCAGGAAGATTCCCTGAGCGGTTTCAGGCCGCAGATAGCTAAAGACGGTTGGAATTCAAATGAATTATTGTCATTATGTGATAGATGACACTGAGACACGTGCTGTGATGAGGACATGGGTTATTGGCCCATACCCTTGCATGTTCCCCCCAGGACCAATTGAGGTCTGGAACATCAGGTTGAAGGAGATGGGGGCGGTGAGGTCGTTGCCTGTGGTGGGGGACTTGACACTGTATTTAACAAAAAGTTCTGTGAGCTCTTCCTGAGTGAAATTGTCCATCTGAAAAGGAATTAGAGAAAACATTCGCTCAATCACAAGGCTAGGACCAAGGTAAACACCAGCAATCCCAGTCTGTAAAAACGACTCATGTCAAAACAAGTGTGCTGTGGGACAGACCTGGGTGACTACTTCCTCCATCTCGGCCTTCTTCTCAGCAGCACACTTCTTATCAGACTGCAGCTTCTGCAGGTGGGCTGGGGATTCAAGGAGAAGCTTTGTCCTTATCGTGTATGTGGGCATTTAAGAATGTAGTAGCTTTTGTTTCCCTTGTCCAGTGTCCAATTAGACCGATTTGATGCAGAGAAATGGGACTAAGAGGGGAAGAGAATCTACCCATCTCTATGCGTTATTTTCATACTCTTTTAGTAAAGATAAAGTGGCAGAATGCTAAGAATGGATTACCAAGTGCTCAAAGAATGTTTACACACATTGCCATTAATGGCAGCGTAAAAGTTATATATATAAGTTATAAACCCTATACTCAATGCAGCCATGCATAAACAAAACATAATGGAAATTATATTTTGTGTGAGACATACCTTTCAGAAGGTGGTCCGCCCTGAAGCATTCGCCATTCTTGACATCCTTCACCATGTAGTCTGCAAATTTGTCCACATGCCCAGATGTTCTGAGAGATTAAAGACACATTTAGTTAATGATATTACAATGGCCATCCTCTAGGGGGCAACCATTAAAATGTACATCATCAATGGATCGTCAGTGTATCTGCAACCGGGCTATGGAAGGCGGCTTGGAGTAGCAGCTCCCATGCATTTAATCGCAGATTCAATATGTGCCCGTCAATCCAAACCTACAGATCAGCACTTTACAGCTGTCTCTAGGAACCACAAGGCACTGTTTGTCTGTAGTCTTCATCAAGGCCAACGAATGGTTAACACACATTAG
>OOFG01063862.1:0-10131 GCA_900323295.1 Molva molva | reverse complement strand
TAAGCCTTCTATTTTAGTGTTGACAACCCCCATCCTCTTATAGAATCTCCTCCACCTCATGACAGAATCTCTCACATTTCACCATTTGCTCCTTTACTTTCACAACCAACCAACCCACCTTTAATCCTCCTTGATGTGAAGGGAACACATCTCCCTATCATAGCATTTTATTTTTAGTTGAACCCAGGTTCCCTGAGGTGTCTACCTACTGCCCCTCAGAGGCCAGTCTCAGCTATTACAATTCAATCGAACATAATCAATCACCAAATAACACCATACGATATATTTATAAAGTGTCTCTCTATTTATACCGATAGTGGCTTCATGTGACAATACGTACAGTAGGTAAGTACGTTTTTGTGCCATGTTCTCTGTCCTTTGTTGTCTTTTACCTCTGAACATGTCTGGAGAAAACAAGGTCTCCTCAGCACCTGAAAATAATAGGCTACATTAATAATACTACAGACTAGGCCTAAGAGTGACACTGAAATGTAAATTGAATAAATTTGCATTACATTATATGCAAACATATGAATACAATTACAGTCCCATATATATTAAAATTAATAAGACATCCAGAGTTTGTTCGCCCCCATCGGCTGTGAGGAAGCTAACGGCAGGTGATGTTGGTTGATGAAGGGAGGAACAGGAGAAAGAATTTAGCCGTCAAACAGAGGAAACAGGTGAGGAGAGCCAGATGTTAACTAGGTTATATGATGGCCCAAGGGATAGACCTGAACAAATATATACGCTAAAGCTAGAGATATGGCCATTTTAAGAGGCCCCACAACAATGAACATGACTTTAGTTATGCAAAGAACAACAGAAAAGGTTTTTCTAATGCAGTGGTTCTCCCAATTTTTTTTACTCATTTACAGTTGTATATAACCAATACTAAAACAACAAAAAATACACATTTTTAGGAATGGTCCATATTTGTTCAAAGTACCCCTAGGGGCTCGCATACTCCAATTTGATAAACACTGTTAATGTATGTATTTTATCTTGGCCTATTTCTATTTATTGTCTATAAATATTTTGCTTCAATACTTGGCTTCATGTACAGCAACCATAGATGCAACGGGCAGGATAGTCTATGTTTGTTTGACTCTTAGGCTCCAACCAAGTAGGCCTATGTTCTGCAGCCTACCTGTAGACATCCTTGGGTGAGATACCCCTACCTGGTTCTTAATTACATGTACCTGAATCGAGTAGTCTCATGGCCAGAGTTAGCACCTGGAAGCATTGGCTCTTTGGCACTACTAAAAAAATAAAAAATAGAAGCAAGCCACTATTTATTCAAGACAGATAATAGTCATATATTTCTTATTTGTTATTCAGGCCTACTAATGAAACAAAAGACTGAATTGGTTTTCCACTTTATTATTACTAGGTAGGTATGCGTTTTGACGTCACATTCCTTCATTGTAATATCCCGCCATTGGTCGGCACAGACCAAATCAATTCAGGGGGAGGGGTCGATCGAGTCGTGTATGGATTGCCTTTATTCCATTGACATGAGGTACATTTCATCAGATGCCAAAGCCAAGTGTAGTGGAGCTTTAACGGCAACCCCCTCATTGACTCCTTCACTTTTGAAGGCCACCAGAGGGGTCGCAAATGCATTTAGTTGTGCTATTAAGGTCACCGCTTCATTTAGTTCAAATTAGTGCACCTGTTGCAGGTCGCGTGCAGGTTTTGTTTAGTTCAGTAGCAGTAGAAACCAACAGCACGTTGGTTTCCCCATCGTTAAGCCGTCTACTGTTTCCTAGACACGGTAATCTTGATATTATTTTAGAAATTGAACCAGTACTAATGTTTTTCTCTTGTTACGGGGATGGGACTAATGGATAATCTGTTGATTTGGTTCACAGGTTACGAAGACGTTTCTAAGTAACGTGAACCTTATTCATCCCTGCCATTGGGATGTTTCATGCTAGCTCCTGTGATTGATGGGCATGACGGATTCCCCGAACCAATAAGGGAAAGGATGCCATGATTGGCTAGAAAAAAGTGGGGAGAGGTCTAAAAATCATATGGCGGCAGGCATGGTCAACTCAAAATATATAGGCTATTCTCACAACACATTTCACTCACTAATAGCTGACCGATGGCTATGCCATTTGTAACAAATTACTTTAGAGCTGAAATGTGCAAAATTAGCAGGGAAATGACTGCATACAATGCGCTCTTGAAACAGCTGGCCAGCAGAATTGCATTGCATTTGAAATATATATCGAGTGAAATGAAAAACTACTTCACAGTATATAACATAGTACAAAGCAGTATTCAAACAATCAAGTTTTAATGGGTTTGTTCAAATTGTGAATGGAGTTTCTATACGTTGTAGAATGTTAAGTAGCCTAAAACTGAGGGTTGGCACTTGGCAGATTGAAGCCCATTGGCTGATCATAACAAAAGTCGGGTGAGATGTTAACTATCCTGAAAATGATACAAAATATAAAAGTTTAATAATCCAAAAAGATACGTTTTAATGAGTTGCTCTAAACATGTGGGAGTAGGTGGGTGCCACATTTGGGGAGAATAATAAATACATGAAATAAACGGTACAGAATAATGGTAGGGGATTGTTGCTTCACCAATTGCCTACTAAATGTATGTAAACATGCAGCAACAATGCTACTGTTTGGTGGGTCATTTGAGCTCTTAAACTAATCTGCCATTTATCTCCTTCACAGGAAAACTATGAAGAAGAAACTACGGTTCTGTGAGTCACATCATTTAATATTTGGCTTCCTTAGCTGTTATGTGGATGTTTAGAATAAACGTTTTTGTTGGTGCATGGGCTAATTAAGTGTTTTGTTTGAACTAAGATTAATTTGTATTTTGTAAAAAATTATGCAAGGCAGTAAAGGTTCTAAGGGAGTGGTAAGTCTAAGACTAGAGTTGCATTTCTTTGGGTACAACCAAAATGTACTGCGAGGTTATGTTCTGATTTCTTCTGTCCACTTTCCAGCTACTTTCCTGAACTCTAAATCTATATCACATGAGTGTAGACTTACTGTTAGGGGTGTGGTCTGAGTTAGCAGAGATGCATTCTTGGATACAGTGCTGTCTGAAGTCTACAGTTCTGTTGACATGCCCCCTCAGGAGAAACCAAGTGTTTAAGAGGCTGTTGTAATGTCAGTTAGATGAACTCGAATGTCCTTCAAAGATAATGACAGGAACCTGAAGGAGAAACGTCAAGGTTAAGATGTTGGGTCTCTTAGCGACTATAATACAACCTAGGTCTTACACCAGGGAGCCATGGAACACGTTTCACCGTTCTTCTCCATACACCTTGAAGCATTAGTGACATGAGCATTAGTCTCTGTCACCTCCTCAGCTGGAGGAGACATCAACTTCAGTTAAAAAAAGGTCCTTGTTGGATCTTTCCAAGATGGTTTTTAATGTGAGGGGACCCATCTTTTCAGGTCCGACTGGCCTTATCCATTACTCTGTAGTTTAGCCTGAAAAAGGCTTGCATCTTGAGGGTTGGCGTACACAAAACACTGTCAAGAGAAAGCTTCTATCTTCGGCCTGCTCCTCAGATGGGACGATGGAGGATCCTGTTCTTCAAGACCTACCACCCCAATACTGGGTTGTCCTTCTGAACAGATCTTCTGCTCATCACTTCAGCAGCATTGAGTCAACCTTGAATTCCTTTTGGAGGCACCCTGTGTAATCTCATTACCAGAGTCGGACACTACTGAATAATGTTATGTCATTTGGATCTCTAGTGCTTAAGGTATTGTTAACAGCAATGTTTTTTCATCCAGTCTGCCATTTGAGATGATGTGGGTTTGACCTGGCATGTGATTGGGAGTATGAATATGTTACTTTCCACATGAGATGGATTGTGGCATGTGGTACTACATTTGTGAGCGTGGCCAGTGTTTGAAGGATTTGCCTGGCTTTCCACCTGGTACCTGGCATGTGTGGCATGAGTTTGAAATAACATGGGATGGGTGGGTGGTATGTGGGTTTGATATGAAATGTGTGGCCTCATTGACCTGACCTAGAGTACTAAATGTGAGTGTGGTAAGAGGCCTACCTGGCATTGGGTACTACATGAGAGTGTGACCAGGGTTTCGACCTGGCATAAGGTACTACATGTGAGTGTGTGGCCAGGGCTCGAACTGATAAAGGGTACAACATGTGGCCGGGGTTCGCCTGTCATTGAGTACTTAATGTGAGTGTGGCCAAGTGTTGACCTGCCATAGGGTATTACATGTGAGTGTGGCCAAGGGTTCCACCTGGCATAGGGTACTGCATGTGAGCGTGACCAGGGTTCCACCTGGCATAGGGTACTGCATGTGAGCGTGACCAGGGTTCGACCTGGCGTTGGGTACTTAATGTGTGTGTGGCCAGGGCCTGATATAGGGTACTACATGTGGCCAAGGTTCGACTTTGCATTGGGTACTTAATGTGAGCGTGTGGCCAGGGTTTGACCTGGCATGGGGTACTAAATGTGAGTGACTAGGGTTCGACCTAGCATGTAGTACTATATGTACGTGAACGTGGCCAGGGTACTACCCGGCATAGGGTATTACACTATGTGAGTGTGACCAGGTTTTCATCTTGCATGGGGTACTACATCGTTGCGGGTGGCCAGGGTTCGGCTTGGCATAGAGTACTATGTGTGTGAATGTTTTTGAAGGATATGGGTGTCATGGGAAATTGACATGAGATGGTATGTGGGATTGACGTGAACTGTTTAGTTTCTTAACATGTACGTTTTTCCTCTAATGTATTGGGCTGTATCGGGCTAGCTGGACCTAGATGGGTCCCCTTGAATTAGACACCACATTGGAAACATCCCAACTAGGGTCCTCTTCAAACTTAAGTTGTGCTCTTTTTGAGCTGAGGAGGTAAAAAAAACCCTTACTGGGGTTTCAAGATCTGTGGAGTGGAACCATGAAATGTCTTTCATGGTTCCCTGGTCTAATACCTAGGTAATGCTCTAGGCACTGAGACAAGGCACTCCAGTGCATGAACATTCCAGTTCATGCAACTGACGTTCCTACAGCATCTTCAACATTTGGTTTCTGCTGAGGGGGCAAATCTACAGGACTGTAGACATCAGACTGCACTGTATCCTAGCATGTACCTCTGGTCACTCAGACCACATCCCCAACAGTAAGACAACACTTTTTGAGGGAAGCGAGGAAGCGGGTTAAAGGGATCAGAACATGGCATGTTAAGTCTGTTGCTCTGTAAATCAGGAATAATATTGGGTACAAGTTCTGGAAGTTTGGATTGATTTTTATTACATTAAGTCTACATTCAACACACTTGTCTGTATTTTTCTTAACCTGTGTAGATGTATTTGTTGAAATGATATGCTCTTGGTGTTGATGCTGACCACTGGTTAGTTTGTGGTAATGTTGCAGGTATATGGTTTGCTTTCTGTGAGCTATACATTTTCTTAATCTGTATACTTTATACCTGGAATTATTATTTGGATAATTTATAAATGAATAATGTGGTGGTTCAATTTCATAGTTTTAGGGAAGGACCTAACATAGTAGTTTTGTGTTCTTTTACAGCTGCAAGCCATGTTTTTATTAGTAGTGGTTCATTTGGTAAACATTTTTAAATGAGGGCATTGCAATTTAAGGCCACAATTAAATGAATAGTACCAACAGCAGCAAACTACGAGATCACATCAAGGTAAGTCTGTTGGCTGTGCTTTGAAATGAGAAGATGATTGAAAGACTTAAAGATCTTCTGTCGTTCTGCTCAAGGTGAGGTAGCTGGTTCTATTACTTTTGCTGGGTTGTTTCTTACTGGAATGATCCAGAAGGTTCCATTCGAAAGGTCTTTTGCTTTCTGCAGAGGATGGTAGCTGGAAGATACAAGCCTCGCAGTTTGTAAACCTAAAATGCTGTAGTGTATGCATGGAGTTCAGTGTATTATCCTTTTCTTCCAATGCTGTGGCTTTTAGGCTGGAGATATAGCGAAGAACATAATTTAGGTCAATGTGGTCACTTTATTAGGTATCCGTATGTTTGGCATTGTTTTAGATAAAACATACTAGTACCATAAACCACAGAGCACATTTGGTATTAGGTTGGATATTGAGTCACCTGAAAGGGCATGTGACAGAATGTTCGGGATTGGCTTTCTGTAACCTCATCACAACTCCTACCCTATTTCTATCAGTAACAATCTGGCCTAGTTGGTCCATAGCTTTGGCTATTTTAGGTAAAGCAATCATAAAACATAGACGCATACATTGACAAATTTCCTTTTGCGTTGTCCTGCAATTTTACCTATGATTCGTAGCTGCGGATCAAACCATGTTATAACGCTCTACTTGTGTGCAAATGTTTGACTCGCGTAAAAGATGCAGAGATCATTAAAGGCTGCAAAACATTTGAAAGATGAGAAAATTTGGCTTTTTCTATACTGGAGAGTGCTGTATGGCGCCTTTTTATTTTAAGTATCATTTTACTATTATTATACTACTTGTACTTAACATAACTTATAGATTCTAAATATCTGGGTTTTGATTGTCGTTGAAGTTAAACCCTACCTAAACGCAATGGCATTCATTTAACACCACTCTTTTGATAGGTTAGTAACTATCTGAAGGTAATTGGCAGCTAAACTAATGGGCCTATGTCTTACATGTTAGAACTGTATAGAGTTGAAACTGAACGTGTTTATAGAGTTGCTGTCTCAATGTACAGGATCCCTGGACGAGGCATGCAGCCCGAGGTGGGACGGGGGGCTGGGGGGGAAGAGGGTAACCATCACCAAGCTTATCTGAAACTCTAAAAGCCCTACGGTTCTTTTAGGTCTGGTAACTAGTTATTCTAGAGGGTTATTTTCTTTTCATTTCTTTGCAATTTTACTAACGCTGTGATTTATTTTTTTTCCCAAAGGTAATTCATATCTGGGGTTATGTACGAGTCATATGAGCAATTTACGTTAATATTGCTGCTTCTACTTTGGTGAAAGGTAGGGAAGGCAATTTTGTTTAAAAGCAATTTTTGTTATATTTTATCTTGACATCCGGACAGCAATCAATAAATCATATGCTCTGACAAAGAAAATATACAAATCCGGTATCTGTGGCTGTCGCAGGCCTGTGATAAGCCCGTCCGATCATGTCATTTGGCCCAAATGAAATAATTGGATGGCCTACCTGTCTACCTACATACCTTCCTGTGCGCACCCTGCCCATGCACTCCTTGCGTGTGACCTGAGTCTTCCGCAAGGCCAGCCAGACCTGTTGCTAAAGGTCAGGTGTTTTCGGGGAGTGTCTTTGGAGGGAGGCGCAAAGACAGCGGTGGGATTTTTCCGGTTGGATACTTCCGGTCATCATGCTTACTCTGACTGGTTTCTCCAATTGCCTACTCTAGCGTTAACACATTACTCAATACATCATTGCATTTGTTACATTTTGATAAAGTCTATTATTGATTACCCCATTAGAAATGAACCAGAAATCCAAAAGGTATGCATGTTTTGCATCCCCAGGTTTGTTACCAGACGTTGGAACAAACTACCGCTGTGTTTGTTACCAGAGCAGGAATCTGTGGTGGAGGGGAGCTGATGGAGGAGCTGTGTCGGACCACCTGCCTAGGAAAGGATGTCCCTTGTGGGACGCCCAGACTCTAAAGTAATTATCACTCTCACTGCCACTTCTATGGAATAGAGTACTGCTTCTAAACTAGCCACTAAACTAGTCTTACATCTGTCAACGCAGACATCAATACGGATCAAAATGAGAGTGGGATCAGGATTTGTTTAGACTCAAAATGTCCTCTGTAAATGGTGAAGGCTGCAAGGTCAGGTCTACTTTCACATAAGCTTTAGAAGTTGTATTTTATTTAACAAATTATGATGGTAAATGTGTCAAATGAGGTGGGAGACCTTCATTTATATTCTGGTGTGTAATCAAAAGTATTGTGTTGTGACTAGATAAAGCTGAAGACTCATATTGGAAGACTACAATGTGAGTAATGTCTTTGGAAGCCAAATACAAACTGGAACCAATGCTGAACTTCAAATTGACCTGAGTATTCATATATTTATATATTATATGGTTTCTATGTTTGATGTTAAGACAAATTCACAGAACGTTTTCCCTTTAACTGAATTCCACAATCCTGCAGTTGTCAAGGAGTGTTCATGTTGATGTTCATGTTGCAAGTGTAATAAAGAAAACCTATTTTATTCAACTACTGCTGTTCAATATCAAACATTAGACCAAACTTCCTGTGTTAGGATTTATTAAGATACACTTTCCCCTCTAAATGGTAAGGCTGCCATCTGAGGTGGGAGACCTTTGTATTCCTTTCCCAGTGTGTAATTAAATGTGTTTTGTTGTATTGTGACTAGAAAAATCAGATAACTTGCTACCTGCTGGGACTGCTAACATATTTGGAAGGTACACACAATCTTTTTAGTCAACTTTTAGTTTAGAAATAATTTGTTCTGATTGTCATATATGACGATAATATCTAGTGTTGATACATTTATGAGGCTCCTTCATTAGTAGCATCATAAAGTAGCTCTGTGCTATTGTCAAGAGTGTCCATGTTTGTTTGCGCAAGTTTAAAATACAAAATTCTCAATCTATAACTGAAAGAACTTACGGAATTATTTTTGCTACTTATCCAAAGAATAAAGCCCACCACCGATCGGTCAATCAGCCCTGGATGTATTTCGCTCAAGTAGGTCTGTGAGGAAAGTTTCTAATTTTAAACCAAAGCATTGCTTCTGTGGGCTGCATAGTCCAGGGTTAAATACATTCTCAAATGTATAATGCCAAGTTATTTGTCTTTCAGACCCAGTGGAAGACAGAGGCTATGAGAACCAGGTGTTCTTACCAGACATACTGCCGCTGTGGTTGCTGCTGGTGGAGGAGCCTTGTAAGTTTATATAAACGAACCATAGTGGGCTTATACAGGCCAGGGTTGGGTAGTGGATGGGGTGTTGGATCCCCAAGTCCTTACAGTACATGTAGGCATCCTAGGCATAAGATACCGTAACTTCTAAGCGCTCTGAATTAACTGCAAGTCTCTTCGGCTAAAAGCAATTTTCAGTAATCTATATTAATGGTTGTTGTTCGTTTTGAATAAAGAAGAATAATCATGGTCATCCATTGTTGTAAGATGCTGTTGAAATCCTGTGTTTGGTCTGGAGCAGATGCACCAGAGCTGTATCACACACAAGGTTCTTCTGAGTGTCATCCTGAAGGAGAAACGGCTGAAGTTCTTCAGGTCAGGAGTCCACTGGTGAAGCCAACATGGGCTGTAACTAGAAGGCCTTCAAATATTTGAACTACAGTTGTAATAACCTATTGATTACAATACACAAAGTTTTCATTTTAGGATGACAAACGAACGGCACCTTATCTCAGCTGAAGTCATCGCTGGCATGCAGATTCATCTCCTACACACAGCCTGATGGTCACCATAACTTTGACATTTCTCTGGTCAAACTAATGTTATTTTTTTGGTAACATGGTTTGCTGTTTTAAAAGGCTTTTGACGTCAGACGACTTATGTTCTTACACATGAGCTTTTGCCTTTCTTACATGTCTGAATATGAACTAACCTCTCAACTTCTGGAGGGTTGCTTGCCTATGTGTTGCTTCTCAAGGTTTCTTCCCTTTCCCACTGCTTGAGTTTTTCCTTGCCATTGGAGTTCAGTTAGGGTCAGAGTTAGGGACAGTTGGTTAGGAATGGGCTGGTTTTTCACGACATACCCATCATTTGCATGCTAAATGTTTTTTACATTGGACACAATGCTTGCCCAAAATGTTTTATTGTGCAATGTATTTTATAATCATATTCAATCCTATAACATTTATTCCTGGTTGTGACTTTTTCAGCATGTTTTGTGCGGTTAGTTTAATATTCTCAACTGTCTGGGTCATTATTTAAAACAAATGTCAAGTAAAACTCCCATAATAGGGTTATTCCATTTATTATATACACATCATGCATATTGTTATTGTTATGATACAACATGACATATTTTTTGGTAATAAAATTTAATATATAACCTTCCCCCTCTATCCTTACCTGAACCCCCCCCAGACCTCCAACCCTTCCCTCTACCCTAACCGTAACCCCCACCCTCCTCTCTACCTTAACCTCCCCCTACCCCCCA
>OOFG01063861.1:0-10578 GCA_900323295.1 Molva molva | reverse complement strand
GAGGTTTCCTCTTCCTTGAGAGGTCAGAGGACATCAACATGGAGGCCCCCTTGTAACGACAACATTGCTGGTTCAATGTTACGTTAACCCAAAAGAGAAACGGCTAAGCGTGGTATTTTCGTATGGATGAATAGCCATATTAACTAACGACTAGGGCGTCTACCACTTTAACTATTCAACTGCGCTGACCATGTTTCAAGTAATCGGTGGAAGAGCTCTCCCCGTGGCCCGACTGTTCGCTCCCCGCTGCGGCGTGTTGGTCGAGTCGGTCCGGGGTAGGAAGTCCCGCAGCGACCCGCCGGCCAAGTCCAAAGAGGGGCGAATCAAAGTGCCGCCTCCCGTGGACCCGGTGGAGATGGTGGTCCTCAAGGAGAGATTCACGGAATACAACCTGATCATGAGAGCACTTCGGTACGTGGCTTCACATTCAGTCTAACTTTCATGCTGAAATCAGTCCAATAGCCTAACTTACCTCACGAAGGGCAAACGTCAGTGTATATTGGTTATCGTCGAATTCCCTGTCAATTTAAAGTGTTGGTGAAGGTAAATGTTTATCTTATCTCTATTCGTGGCCATTTTCATAGATCCTGTAACAGTCTAACATGTAGTGTAGTCTTGTTTCAAATGGATTAAACTGTAAGCTCCCTCTTTCTTGGTGAAGAACATAACTTACAATAGAACATACATAATAACAGCATATTTGATAACTGCTGGTTATTAAGATAACACTATATCAATCTTAGCAGGGAAAATTAAAGATTGATATTTCTGGATGCAGTTCAGCTTCAGCTTGACATCGAACCCTGACCCCTGTGTGTGTGTTTGTGTGTGTGTGTGTGTGTGTGTGTGTGTGTGTGTGTGTGTGTGACTGTGTGTGTGTGTGTGTACCTCTGTGTGTGTGTGTGTAGACTGGAGTTCAAGGAGGAGGTGTTGCGCAAGAAGTACGAGGAGGATACGGGCTCCATGGCGGAGGAGAGAGCCAGGCAGGATGCGGAGGAGCACCAGATCCTGATGAAGTGGAACGATGCGGAGAACCTCCGCATGCTAAAGCTCCGGTGAGGAGGAGGAGGAGGAGGAGGAGGAGGAGAGGAAGAGGAGGGATGGGGGGGAGGAGGAGGAGGAGGAGGAGAGAAGAGGGGGAGGGTGCGAAGAGGAGGAGGAGAGAGGAGATTGTGTGGGAGTAGGTTGTGAGGAGTAGGTTGGAGAGGTGGTGATGATGGAGGTGGAGGGGAGGAGGAGACGTGGGTGGAGGAGCAGGGTGGGGAGGTACCAGGGGCTCTGGTGAAGAGCAGGGTGGAGGTGGTTGCGGGGTGATGGAGGAGGTGGGGAGGAGCTACGCCTGCGTCTAGTAGCAGCAGCTGCGGAAGTGATGTGGTTTCATCTGTGGGACGTGTGAGTGATGGGATGCCCCGGTGGAGAGATGGTCCAGTGTCCATCTGTACCTCACGGTTAACAACAGTACTTTAGAGTACATCGTAAGCTTATAATATAGTACAAAAAGGTCTAAATCAATCCATGAAACCAGGACAAAATATGAATCCACCCGGTGGAGACAACATGTAAAACAAAGATCAGAAATACGCAACAAAACCTAAAACAATACGAGATGATATCCGTCCACAACGGAAGTCCCTTGGTCCTCAACAGCAGCAGATCTGTGTGATGTGTAGAATAACGTAGACCTCCTCTCTCGCGTGTTCTGCTTCAGACAACTGCGAGTGCAGAAGGAAACGGAGGAGGCGGAGCACAGGAAACAGGAAGTGGTTCTTCAGCGGGAACAGGAAATGCAGACGTTTATCCAGGAGAAGGAGCGGGAAATCCTGCAGTTACAGGTGAGACGTCGCTCTCAGGACAGTCCTTCTTCACTGCTCTTCTTAAATGGGCAGTCCTAAACCTTTTTTAGGACTGTATAATAGCTAATAGCTTAATTAGCTTTTAAGAAAGGTATTCGTTCTTAAAAACAATCGACTGGCTACTTTACACACGATGACATTTGCCATCGATACCCAAATGTTATACAAAGACCTCAAAGTCCCCCAAGATGATTCCAACATTATGGCTAAAGAATATCAACTATGGATAATCAAGATGATGGTTTTGTTAACCATTCATTTGTGTGCATTTAATTTGTACACATTTGATTCTACTTCGATTCTACTTCTAGTTTTGATAAAAACATCCTCCGACCTTTCAGTTGGTAGAAGCACAGCTGGTTTTGGGTATCAGTCAACGGGTTCTGAACCGTCACCTGTGGTGCGTTTCAGGAGGAGGCGAAGAACTTCATCACGCTGGAGAACCTGGACCAGCGCATCGAGGAGGCCCTGGACCGCCCCCACAACTACAACTACGCCATCGACCGCGAGGGGCGGGTCGTCAAACGGACCGTCCTGAACTAACGGACCGTCCTGAACTAACGGACCGTCCTGAACTAACGGACCGTCCTGAACTAACGGACCCCGGCCCGCGGCGCACCTTTCTGTCCCGGGACGGAACGCAGCCGCCTAGCGCCCGGATTAAGATCAACATCAGTCGACCGTTCTCCTGCGTTTCCAATGGGATCGGGGTCTAGTCCAGTGGATCCTGAAAGAGCGATCGTCTGAGGAACATTCGTCACAAAAGGTCGTGGCATGAATGGTAAGGTATTGAAAGATCGAATTTCAGCGAAGGATAAATAATACAGATATGGTGGTGTTTGATTGGACAACTGGAACTGGGGACACTTCCAGTTGTTGGACCGCAAAACTCTGACTTCACGATGTTCGGGGTTCGAGTGTCTGGGAAACTTCATCATTTTAAGTTGGAAACACGTTCGGTGTTTGACACCATCATAGAAGATATTCAAACATCTAATGTAAAATCTCTATACTCTATGTTCCTGTCTCGTCCATGTGTATGTTTAATAAACTCGAGTGTATATCCTAAACGGTCTACTAATCTTTCATTTCAAAGTGGTGATTAGTCCTGTTTATATTTCTAAACATTTTATCAAAATTAAAATATGGCATAGACGAGTTTTTGCAGTTTGACGACAAGTAAACGTGATCCTGTTCCCTCTGCAACCGCTACTATCTAACAAAACCAGAAAATGTATTTATAAGATCTTTTAATGTCAGAGACAGAACCAGTGGTTAGAAAGTGTTTGGCACGATGATTACAAGTAATCAGTCTGCAGTTTTTATTTTGGTGATTTGACTAGATTTGCTTTACATACATTGCATACATTCTGCATGGCTGTTTGAATGTGTTGTTAATGCCCAATATAACATATCATGCTTACAGAGCAGGGCTGGGAATAGCATTTGGAGGACTTTAAGAGATGACAATAGCACTAATAAACAACCCAAAAATAAATACATTCAGAAAATATGTGTCGTTAAAGCCATGGGCTATCAGATCTTTAAAAAGCAGTGGCGGCAAACGGAAAAACAAAATTTGAACAAACTTCTAATTGTCGGTTTAGTGCTACAGATAGGTTAGAATCGTATTCCTCTTGAGTTCAACTAAATGGGAACAAAGAAAAATGACACCACAACTCAAAAAATAACATTCACAAAGAAGACATCTGCACACTGACCGCAGCCGGACAACGAAAAAACAAACATGTTGTACAACAGTTATTTCTGTATTCCTGTCGTTTAACGAAACGTAGCATATGCCTGCGTTGAACTTAAAACTAACTCTTAGAAATAGAGTAGCACTCGAATATTCAAGTATAGTAACTCTACGTTAAAAAAACAAAACGTTCCCTGATGGATGATATGAAGTGTCATCGCTTCATCAACGGAAACTACAACCGACCGATCAGAGAGGGGGTGGGGGGCGATGCATACGGGTCGCAAGGCTACAAAAGGGATGCGTGTAAATCTTTTTGACTCGTGAGAAGTGTTCTATAAAATGTACGAACATACGTAACGAACAACGTAGACGGTGAGGTGAGCGTTAAGAAATGAGGTTGTTGAGCTGTCCCGGGTATTTCTCAAACAGCCGCTCTGCCTCCTCGCTGAACGCATCGCCTTCACAGGAAAAACAACAGCATGGATTTACATATGTTACAAATTAGGTTATTCAAATAGTTACATTTAACTAATAACTGTAAATCCAGTAAGGATTGTATTTGGGATGTATGCTACGTTGCTTAGCGTTAGATATTTAATGTGAATATTTATTTGGTGTATAGTCTGTTTTGCGGTTTGCGTCTCCTTACCGGTGTGGCAGTTATGCAGCCAGATGCGATGGCCGTCGTATTTACAGTTACACTTCATGGCGTTGTTGGTGAAGTCGCTCTCGGCCACTTCGAAGTTTGGATTTATAACGATCTGAAGAGGAAGGACAAACAGTTATTGTAATGGGTTTTAGTGTTTAGGTGCAACTGCAATGACCAGTGTTTGACCCTAGAGGGTGCTGTCTCTTCAGTTGGTTGTCCAAGTTGCTCTTGGCTCTCTTTAAGTCTCTAACTCTGGCAGTGCTGAGGTCTGGCCTGGACAGGAAGCTTCTACTCAACATAGTTTCCTGTTCAATCACTCATGTAAGCCACAGAAATCCCCAAAACATCAGTACTTTCTATTACAATTTTACAACGCTAACTTCCCGCTGAATCACAACCTCAATTCCAATGTGATTCCATAACCCCACGTGTTTTGTGACTGCCAAGTCTCCAAGACATCCCCCCTCCTCCCTCCTTACTTGCAGAATGTAGTTTCCTGGCTTGACGTCTGTGATGTCGATCCACTGGCAGTCGATGTCGTGGCGGTACAAATCCCAGCATCCCACCGTGACGCCTTGCTCACCAAAGTTGGCGCACTCGTAGCGCTTGGAGATCCCTGGAGAGAGACCCACGTATTCAGGACCACTCATGTTTCAAAATCATCTTCCTGGGAACAGTACTGGGAAAGTTCTACAGAATATTGTCTCCGACGTAATAGTGATGCATGTTTTTACATGTTTTGCGTTCAAGAACATTAATGGATCGTTTTGGCACATGGCATTTCAGAACTTTAAATGAAATCGAATATTGGATAGAGGACTTAAACCTGGACCAAAGTATTGCACTGTGTAAAGTATTTCTCCTGCAGTACTTCTCCGTGGTTCCTCTGACCTTCGTGGCATTCGCTGTCCTCCAGACAGAAGCTGGCCTTGTGTCCCTCTGCCACCTTGGTCCCGTTGGAGCTGAGCAGGTCGTAGTGGGTGAAGATGTCCATGCTGTGGTAGTGGCTGCACACCGCAATCAACAGACCAGCATCAGAACAAACACCAACTCATCACAGGGCCAGGACCGTACTCTAGAGGTTAGGGTGACGAAAGGTTCTGGGTTCGATCCCCAATGTCCACAGTCTACCTGTAGGCACCTTGAGCAAGACTCCCCCTTACCCCTACCTGCTCCTTAATGCCATGTATCTAAATAACCTAAAAGATGGACAGAACCATCTGCTAAATGACTACACGGTAATTTAAGCCAGTAATTGCTTACAGTACAATAAAATGGCTGCCAAGCATAACTTTCGAAACCAACCTCAAAAGTGGAAGTGAAACAGAAAGTGAAACAGAAAGTGAAACAGAAAGTGAAACAGAAAGTGAAAGTCCTAGGTGGTGGTTCTACCCGTGGCAGGCATGCCAGACCCAGGAGTGGCGGCCGGCCTTGGGCCTGAAGTCGGAGCGGCCGATGTTGTGTATCTGGGAGGAGAAGCGCAGCAGGCGGCGATGTCCGTAGGGCCAGTTGGCGGCGGCCGCCGTCTTGGACAGGCAGTTCTCCTCGGCGGCGCAGTACAGCATGTGGAGCGGGCGGTCCTCGATGTACACCGTCTCCTGGACCACCGGCGCGTTCAGGACCAGGTCCGAGGCCGCTGGGGGGAGGAGGGGGACTTGTTTGGTCTTGGCGGAGCGTTGTGCTGACACACTGTGCTGTGTATGCGTTGCGTTGGAAACCATTTGTTTATGTAAGAAGGCAGGAACGCCTAGCAGCGGTTAGCGGGTTCGAGTCCCAGCTGGAAGGTTTTCCTGCTCCTTAATGACGTGTAAAAACAACTCCAGTCACGTCCGATTAAATGTCTGAATAGCAGTTATAGTAGATACTTTATAGTAGTAGTTATAGTAGATACATTGTTCATGTTGATTATTACTCATTATAATTTCTACAGTTGATGATCATAATATAATGTCAATGTAGGCTTATTTAATCTAACCTAGAGAATAATTGTGAATTTTTTTCGCTTTCTCTTATTTTGGCAAAAAACTACAAAACCTACAAAAACCAAAGATGTGTGTGCGTTTGTGCGTGTGTGTGTGTGTCTGTGCGTGTTTGTGTGTGCATGTGTTTGTCTGTGCGGGTGTGCGTGCATGTGTGTGTGTGTAAGTGTGTGTGTGTACACGCCTGCGTGCGCATGCATGTGTGTGTGCGGGGCTGTGTGTGTGCCTGTAAATGTGTGTGTGTGTGTGTGTCTGTGCATGTGTGTGTATGTGCTTGCATGTGTGTGTATGTGCGTGCGTGTATGTGTGTGCGCTCCGTGTGTGTGCGTACTCACACTCAGAGCAGATGACCCCGGCAGCGAACTTGGCGGCGGTCTTCTGACAGTTGAGGACCTTGTGGTGCTGACACAGGCTCAGAGCCATCTCACTACCGCTGCACTTCACTCCACTCATCACCATCTCCGTCACGTTGCTGCTGTCCCAGTACCAGGTTTCCTTACCGCAGGACCACCCAACACGCAGAGACACGGACAGAGACACGGACAGAGACACGGCGAGGCGGACCAGAACACGCAGACAGGTGAACACACACAGCAAGACAGACCAGGACACACACAGATGAGACACGACAGCTTTACTGATGAGGGAAAAACATATTTTCTTAAACTAACTTTAACTATCTCTACAACTGAAATGTCCCCCCAACTTCCTCTGAATTAGGCAATAGGTCTTTTTTGGGGTAGCGTCCCGAGAAGGCGGGAATACACTTTCAACCAATCAGCTTTAAAGCAGTCGGTACCCCGATCATAGCCAATCAAATCACACCTCTTTGATTGTGTGGAAGTACCTGACCTTACATTTTGCATACACTTAGATAAGACCTTGGCAATTGCTTTCTCTTTCACAGACAAGATTCGTCACAAGATGGTGCTGTTGAGGATGTCTGTCCAAACAGCGTGTTTAAGATCACTTAGGGCTGGCCAGTTAGTTTCTGGAGAAACTCAATTCCTTTAACGGGACGTTTTCTTTCAGTGTGTTGATTAATACTTTTTTGACACTCAATGATATTTAATGGAAATATTACTTTTCCTGAGATTTACTACTAAATAGGATTGTAAAAATCCCGAAACATCCACAATCTGCACTGATTTACCTAAAACACAAAAAAACTCAGATTGACGTCAATCAAACCACCACCCCCCCCCACACACACACACTAACACAGTAGTTTATATATTTTTTCAAACACTCAACCTTTATTTAAACCTCCTACTCACAGTGACGGCATGCATGGAGTAGCCCATGCCTAGCTGCCTGCACACCACCATGGCTTCCTTGGTGGTCCAGCCCGCGCTGCACACTGTACCCCACCTGGAGCCCACCTCAACCTCCACTCGGCCCTCATAAGTCGTCCTCCCGCCCACAATCCGCACCTGCAGACGGGGCCTAGGGGGCGTTAGTGGGGGGGTCCGAACCAGAACCCGCATTGGACCGTCGTCGGGGGCGACCAGCTTCTCAACGTTCGTACGTTCGTACGATCCTCGTTCCGATTAGTTTATAGCCGTGAAAGCGTTTAGCGGCGGGTTAGTGGTTATTGTTTATTAGCAGTGTCGGGGTAACGCGTTACAGCAATATATTACTTTTAGCAGTAACAAAGTAATATGACGCGTTACTAATATCATTTGGGTAACAGGTACTCGCGTCAAGTAATGCGTTAACATCAAATGAGGTACAAAATATTTAATCTTTTCTTTTAAAGTGCTTTAAACATATAATAGGCCTATAGATAATGTATATCGTTTTCGCAGTGCTATGGCTTAGTTTTGCACACTTTCACTTGAGAACCTTCAACCATAAGCGATTGCTGATGAGGTGGGGAGGGCTTCAGGCACGGGGAAACGGTACGTGTGATTTCTGAGGTCGTTTTGTGGGAGCTTGTGTGCCATAGGTCCCATAGTGGGCGGTTGGTCTGTAGTTTGGTAAAAGTAATGCAAATGTAATAGGTAATATGTACAGTTTTACCTCAAACACAAGTTAATATTGTAAAGTAACTTATTACTTTCAAATGGCAGTAATAAGTAATAAGTAATATGTAACATTTTGAAAGTAACCCAACACTTGTTGTGAGAGGGACCTGCTGGTCTTCATACTAAGGACCCGGGTGGGGCCACCAGTCGGTTGGAGGGGGCGGTCTCCCATGGGTGTGATTGAGGGGTTGGTGTGTTTAGTCTGACCGCACGGTACAGTTTGTTACGCTTCTGCTACCCCAGCTCTGCCAAACCAGACGTCCTTCTTGGGGGTTTAAATTTAGCCAGGCCTGTGGTCCTTCATATTCCCTTTCATTACCTCCTCCTAACTGATGAGGAACATGACGAGGAAAACCGTTGAACTGCGGTTTGAAAACTTGTTTGTCTCGGGTCCCATAAGACACTGGGTCACTGGATCCTTTCAGTACAGAGGTTCTGTGTGTCGCCAGGCCCACCTCCACCGGGATCCATTTTGGATCCAGTTGTAGCGACCCATCCCTAGCTAAAGAAGCTAAGCTAACCTAAAGTGTCGCTGCGTGGCGCTATTAGCTAAGCGTGGGTTAGTAACCTACTTTCAAGCCCTGGTTAGCGTAGCCCAGGCCTAGCTGCCTGCAGGCCACAGCGACCTCCTTGTTGCCCCAGCTTTCCCCGCAGACCAAGCCCCAGCTGCGGGTCCGGTTGGGGCCGGGGCCCAGGATCTCCACGCGGCCCTCGTACCGCGTGCGTCCTCCCGTCAGGCGGATCTGCGAGGGGCACAGCGGTGAGTCGGCGGGAAGCGGCTAGCATGACGTGGCTAGCGTCGTGGACACACGCAGACCGGCTGGGTCGCTGGCGGTGTAAGATGCTAATGGCTTCAAATTATGCTACATTAGCATCGGAGGATAGCATCATTTTTCAGTCCGAATTTCTGATTTCCTTTTCCGAATTTCTGATATTTTTCAATTATGATGCGTTGCTTTTTTAATGTAACACAATTTGCATTGCAATTACAATTTGCAGGGCCTCATGTTATGTTAGCATTATTTGTATCTGTAGCATTAGCACGGACTGCTGCTTTAACTGATTTATTGATCAATGGGTAAGAGACTGATAATCTCTTACTGTACGTAACCCAGACTATCCATGTGTGTCAAGGAGAGCCATAAAAGGCATGGGCTAGCAACATGTGGACCTGTCTCCAGCCATGCCTTTCATTAGAAGCATGTTAGGGTAGCCGCCACAAAAACAATCATGTATTAGCCCCAAAACATAAACACATGTTTTGGGAGATTTACAACATTTGAAGAAAACAGATGCAATGGTAAGTATGTTAATAGTTGTAAAGACCAGAAAGTTATAAAATTCCCTTGAGAAATATTATAAGCTGTACGAAGGGTTAGAGTGGTGAACTTAGGTGACAATTACGTTGAGGTTTAGCTTGAAGACAGAATAGAGAGAGGAAGATTGTTTACGTTGTGATCAGTGTTAGTTGTTAATCACTGATCTCAAAGGGAGGGAAAACATCTGAATATATGATGTATATATTAATATATATACATCTTATATACTGGAATTAGAGTACATTACAAACACATCTCCACATTCGGTCCTGCACTCACAGCAGGAGTAAAGAAAACGTTTGTTCAAATTCTGTTTTTGGTTGTCAATGTTTTTTCCATGTGCGTGAAGTACTTTACTCAGTATATATTGCCCAGCGCTTTTCTAATACTACAGAGAAATATTAACCAAACTAGTTTCATAACATTTGATTAACATTGTGATTAGTTTAAGGGTAACATTTATCATTTATCAAAAAATATATATTTATCCAAGAATAGTACAGGAATGATATCGCAATCTACCCTATGACGTTTTCTAAGTATTTTCCTAGCAAACCTTCGTTAAAGGTAAACCATCGCACTGGACTACAGTCCAATATAAGAGAGTTCTGCTTCATGCATGTGTTGTGAAAAGAAACAGGGTCTCCGTTTCCGCGACCAAACACGCGGAAAAAGTCGGACGCCATTTGTCCTATTTGGACCAACGGAGAACGCAGATCCTGGACCAGTGACATCCATGGTCCAACTTTTTCGCAACCTTTTCAGCGGGAACGGAGCGGATGTTTCAGACTGCTGTTTTATTCACAACACGTGTATGAAGCAGTCCCCTCTCCCAGCCTTTCTGGGGGTTCCTCCCCCAGAGTCTGCAGCTGGGCGAGGGGCCTCACAGACAGGGCATGAGGGGTAAGAAGGAGAGGGTCTGACCGAGTCCTCCAGGCCCATGTAGGGCACGTGACAGCGCACGGCGGCGTCCTCGGTGTGGCTGCAGTCCTCCTTGGTCACGTTCTTAAAGGGACAGGCCCACACGCTGCGCTCCTGGCCCACACACC
>OOFG01063859.1:0-11098 GCA_900323295.1 Molva molva | reverse complement strand
AATACGTGCCGATGGGTGTGATGTGTCAGTGCACTCCCGGAGTGTATAGATAGTTGTGTATAAATAGATCATGTATATTTTAAATCAACGTTGGAGGTATATTAATACTGCATAGTCTGTTTGTGCATGCATCACAGTACATGATGCAAGTACATGTTTAAGATCCAATGTGTGAGGAGATATAGGTGAGAAGAGCGGGGCGAATGAGTGAGAGGGAAAGGTTCAAGAGAGACCAAACACACACACACACACAACCACACACACAAACACACACAAACAAACAGATAAATACACACACACACACACACACACAAACATACAAACACACACTCACACACACACACACACACACACACACGCATTTTGTAAAGCAAATATACTTGGTGGGATTAGGTGGGATTCAGCCTATTGGAATTCATCCACAAATGTGCAGATCAGAAGTCCGCCTGGAGATGCAATGAATGCCCAAATCAATTCCACAATGCAAACACACAATATGTGTTTTGTGTCCAGCAAAATAACTTAAGTCAATGAGAAAAAGAAGGGAGTCTGCAGCTCTGGGCATTATTCAGCAAGGGAATAACCAGTATGTGTGTGTGTTTGTATTCCCTTGCTAAATTATGACACTGACATTGTAGGTTTCTGAGTCTGTACCATGCTCTGGTCTTGTGATGTGTCATACATGGGAGTAGTTAAATGTAGTGTAGTAGTTGTAGTACTAGTATAATGGAAAAATGGGTTGGCTCTCTGGAGTAAAGACAACTGAAATCGAAAATGTTCAACACGTCAACCAATGGGCCCTTACTTAGCCAGCGGCCATCTTAGCTTAATGTGGGAACTGATGCAAAGTTGAGCATTACGCAATCCCATCCAGCTAGCATTCAGAACCAACATGGCCCCAAGGCTGATCCAGTTTATATGTCTTCCATTTTTCTCTCTTACTAGTTTTACTTGACACGATATACCGTTTTTTCCACACAAAGTTTCAACAATGTTTTAACCGCCATAAACTAGATCAATACACACTACATCTAGATTCTGCAATCAATTGTTACAACTCATATTGATTGGTTTCTGGAGTGAACACGCCTCCACAAATGTCTTTTTTCAGCAGGTTACTTACATTGCACTGTCATGTAGGCCGAGGCTGTTGGGGCCTGACCCAGGCTGTTGCTAGGGCTACAGGTGTATTTCCCAGCATCCTCGGGCTTGACTTGAGCGATGATGAGGGAACCGTCGATAAGAATACTGACTCTGCGCTTCAGGTCACTGTAAGAGGAGAAAAAAGTGAAGTAGACAAGTGAGGAAAGTAGAGAAGTGTGGATGGAAAGTAGACAGGTTAAAATAATAGTAAGTCGTGTCAAATCACGAGGACATTTATTGTGAAAATGGAACTAATATTATTCAATACCTTTGATTTAACTGTGGTCATAGCACCAATAAGTATTTACAGGGAGCCGAGACTCCAGTATTTCAAGCGAATGTGAATGTTAACCAGGTCTAGTCAAAATGCATGTGTGCGTGTGTGACAGTGTGTGTGTGTGTGCCCACACACGTGTGGGCACACGATTTTAACTTAATTCAGTAGCACAGCCGCAGTGGTGGACTAAACAGAAGGCCCAACAGAGACGGCAGGAGGGATTTGCGGGTGGAGAGAGGGAGAGAGGGAGGGAGGGAGAGAGAGCGAGAGACTATGGCACACCAGAAGGTTGTAAGCCTGCTGTGGACCCCACAGGCATCATCTGCTGTTGGGTCCCACCGGTAACTGTAACCACGGGACGGGACGGCACGGGATGGCACGGGACGGCACGGGACGGCACGGGACGGCACGGGACGGCACGGGACGGCACGGGACGGCACGGTATGGCGGGTAGGGAGGTAGGCAGGATGGGAGGGTGACATAGCAGCCTCCACATGTCACATGCCACATGTCTGGGCCTCTGCAGCCTCCACAGCCAAAGGGGCTGCCGTTTTGCAGCCAACAAAATTTTTTTTAATAACGAGTAGAGAGTTCTCTGGCTCAGGGGAGGAGGTGAGAGGAGAGAGGCTGTTCTCCTCACACTGCCGGTTCCTCTTGAGAGTGCTCCCGCAACACTCTAAATATAGCGCCTCTGACAAAGCTGATCATGCGTCCACCAGATGAATTGTTGCTATTAATAAGAGACCAGAGGCTGGTGGCTGTTACACAGGCCTTCCTGTACACAGACTGGAAAATAAGTACAACGGCGGATAACTTTCGATGGTTTTGGGGATCGTAGTTGTGTTATGTTTAATGGAACTGGTTTTACATTGTTAGAATTTGCATTGCATTAACTTGGGCTCTGACACATTGGCAGCTGCGGGATGAATAATTGTGGACAAAAAAGACGTGAATTTTCATGTAGATCCTAGTTCGTGTTACTTTTCTGAATGCATGAGCAGTTACTCCACTGAATGATGTAAAACGGCATGAACATGCATTTACGTGCAAAGAGCATTTGAAATGTTGTGATCTACACATGAATCATGTAATTTAGTCTGTTGCTGCCAAGTGAGCCAGACGGGAGCCTTCATGACAGCACAACTGTGATGGTCCACTGCTTCGCTGGCGGTAAGCAAAAAGGACAAGGTGTTGCGCAAATGTCTTGTGAAAACGCAGGAAAAATGTAATTGGCCCGTGGCTTTGTATGGAAGACAAATACGCTATACAGGACACGTCAGTCATCGAACACACACATACACACACATCTACGCACACACACACACACACACACACACACACATGTGCACACATACTACCTTTTGACCACCCACAGGAGACAGTGAGCAAGATGAAACTGGGATTCATAAATAAATAGCCAAAAATAAACTCAAGCACGTTTCAACGCTTGGTGTGTGGCTTGATGGATTTAAAGAGCACAGATTCTCTTTCAGAAGCTTTTACCAGCTCATAAATAGGTATTTTTTATCTTAAGACCTCAGCAGGTTTTACACAGCCTGCCTTGTCAGGTTGCTGTTTGTGGTGACCTGTGACTGTAATCCACTCCGGGTGATTAACCTCCCGTCACTTACCTTGTTGGCAGCGTCGGCTGATTTTCAACAGCTCTATTTTTTGGACTGATGCTATATTTTTTTACCTCTTGTTTTCATTTCCCCACTTTACACATACACTGTAAATAACATCCACAAGAATAGCTACACAAGAAAAACCCCTACTTTTATAACATCTCATAAACTGTCTTGTGCAGCTGTGGTTGTTTTTTTTGCACTTATGCGTTTAGTTGTTCAATTGAATATGATGCTAGTAAAAACAAATAAAACATATATTCCACCTCGTGGAATATATGTTTTTACTTTCTTACTACTCTCGTTGCTCTGCCCTCTGTCCTGTCGGTGTTTCCCTTTGTCTTGGTGTGCAGTACTGCAGAACTTTTTAATCGTTCATTTTGATGTATTCCTTTGATTGTTCTCGGCCTCGATTGTACTGTCACTTTAGATAAAAGCGTCTGATTAAACCTAATGACTTCAGTACAACATGTCCCTAATAACAATCCTGCATGATCCAATAAAGAGGACAGCACTCACAGCCTCAGCCTGACTGTACACACACACACACACACACACACACACACACACACACACACACACACACACACACACACACACACTGGACATGCAACCCAACAGCAGGGAGGAAAGGCGGGTCGCGGTCGGTGCTAGCGGGACTTTACTTCTTGAAGAAGACGTTGTCCTCCTCCCAGAACCAGGTGTAGGTCAGGTTGCCCGGGTAGGCCTCGGCCTGGCAGGTGAAGAAGGCGTCCTGGGAAATGTTTACCGTGATGTTCTCTGGCGGTGAAACGATGAACGGAGGGCCTGAGGGAAAAGGTTGACACGGCAGGCAGGAAATATTGATTTCATGGTTGTCAGGTGTGATAGTGAAATCTAAAACTAAATCCAACTGTGGGAAATGTGTGTCTATGATGGACCTATGGTGTCTTGATTGATCAATAGATTGCACAGTGGATAATGCTATCATGTGATATCGAGTGATCAGTCTCCCAAATGAAATGCTTGAGCTGAGCTGTGTGTGTGTGTTTGTGTTGCAGGTATGTGTGTGTGTTCCAGGCTAAACATACCATATAATTATTCATTGAAAATATAGAAAAACGTCATCAAACAACATCTGTTGTTTGATAAAACAAAAATGCATCAAACAAAACAACACAGTCGTATCTAAATATACTTGCAGGCTAGACATATTGAGATGCATGTTAACGCATCATTTATTTATTTATTTCCTTAAAAATTGATAATCGGTAACCGCATAAGGTTGAGGAAACGGAGACATACACCGGGGACACTCTTTACCGATGTGTCATTAAATCAAAAACAAAATGAACAATTAAAACATCACACGTAAACTGATCAAACGTAAGCTTTCACAGGATATCTTAAAATGAGGACCTTTGCGTTTGAAGAGAGCAGCTCAATCAACGGTCACCCGCTAATCAGTAGACAAGCAGTAGAGCAAACCATGCAGATCCTCCATTGAATTCATTCACTTGCTTCACGATCACAATACATCATTCATCGCCGGGCACGTCAGCACATTTCAACGAATGTTAAAATAAGCTAATATATATGGAGTATAACACACATATGCATGTACCTATGTTTCAAAACATACATTGTTTTGAAATTTGCCAAGATTGCGTATCATTGATCAAGCAACCAAGGTTGATGTGATGCGCTGTAAGTCTCTTGCTTGCTGTGAGGTGGACAGCGAGCCAATGTCGTCCGCCAAGTTACGACAATCGCTACGACAACAGTTTGGGAATTGGTGTAGATCAGTTTATTTAGGGACCCCGCGGCCAATAGACCAGAGGAGGAGGAGAAACCAAGAGCATTTAAACAGTCAGCTATTGTAGTCGATAGCATCCTAGAACTGCTGAATTAACTACTTAAATAGCAGCTTTGGCGGCGTTAAGGTGGAACAATAGTGTTTCTAGCCACAGCAAGCTCAGACAGGAAAGTTGACATAATTGAGACAAACAAGGAACTTCTTGTTCTGGCCTGGAATATTCGCAAGGAACTATTTTTGAGTTTTTGTCACAATCTTTAAAATTAACAGAAAATGTGCTTCAACAGGCAATGTTCAGCACTCTATGTTCTATTTTTCAATCAATACCTAAAACTTAACATCCCTGTCTCACCAAACTCTCTGTCTACTGATTCTTATGGGATTCCTATTGGCAATTACAACGCATGGGATAGGCTACACTACGCGCCAGAGGTCAAGTGGACTTAAGTAAAATGAAATGGGATTAACAAACACAACATAAAACCAATATCCATCGAAAGAGATGTGTGGAATTGTATAGCTCCGACATATTGTCTGCTGTTTGTGTTTGTCTTCAGCAAAGGTTTATGGGACATCACTGTTTCACCCCAGCTGTGCCAGATGCTTGTTCCTATTTCACGCTCACGCACATATTTCATGTCAGTGTTTTTTCCCTCTCCTTTTTTATTTCCCTACCTTAACCCCTGCTTGACCCCTAGCCAGTTAAGCCCCTTAACCTGCTAACACTAAAGCTAACTAGTCTGGTGTGGGTGTGAGTGTGTGTGTGTGTGTGTGTGTGTGTGTATAAAGTCAAATTTTTGTGTGTCTAACGAGCTATTCAATGAGCTAATGCGCCTTTCAATAATCCCAAGGCCCTTTTTGAAAACAAAACAAAAAGTAGATGATAGATGATCGAACTTAACTTAAATAATATATTAATATAACATAATATACCAGGAATATAGTGGTTATTAAATTCTCAAAACTATTAGTGAGCCAGGCTGAAAGTTAAATGTCGGATATGTTATGGGAATACTTATGTCTATGTTGCCCCTAGGTCATACCGGATCCCATGTGGATCAAAACAATTTTCACCTCTATTATTCCCTTTGCAACTGTTCTGTGATGAACTACAATCTCCATCACATTCCAAGCAATGTCAGCGTGTGTGTTTATTCAAGCTTTCCCTTTATCTGGAGCGTGTGCCTGTTGTTCCTGTTCCCTTCAACATGGCCGCCCTATCCTTCTTCTATGCTTTCCGTGTATTTTTGTGCATCTGCGTTTTAACAGGTATAAGAAGAAAGGAAACAAACATGAAACACAAAAATAAGATTATAGTTTATTGTAATTATTTTCAAAATATTTGTTTACTGTGATAGAAAACAGCATTGGGTCAGCAGCCTCTGACCCAAAGCTTTTGCTAAAATTAACTACATGACCAATCGGGCTGAATGATCGATTTTGACGGTTTCAGCTGTCTTCATTGTTCCTCAATAGCTTTGTGTGACCCTCCCAATCTTGCGAGTTCACATTCTGTTTCTCTCTGCAGATTGGTGTAGCCTCGATTCCGTTTAAAGGAATTTAAACGGCCTTTCCAAAAATTTTTAATGCCAATCAGTGCTCGGGAGGGGGTGTTGATGACGAACAAGGAGCACGGAATTAAAAAAACAATTCAGCGCCCAAGGAAAGTGTAGCAATCTACACAACAATTCATGTTTTGCATCCAAAATAAATGGCTTTTCTCAGATTAGAATATGTTTTTGCTTTTCTTCCAAACGGATTCTGCAATAGTGAAGAGCACAAGCATCACTCTGATTGGCTGGAGTTCTTTGAACAACGTATGGCCGTGGCCATATTTGGCAATCAGCCCAGCCAAGGCCAGATTAATATTCATTGAGAAAAGCAACCATGAATATCCGAATTGTCACACGAGGCTAGTTCCTCAAACCCCTCTCATTCAAACATATAGAATTGAATAGAATATAATTCCTTTCATTGTAATCAAACAGTGTACATCGAAATTGAGTAGCAATCGTTACATAGCATTCACACATATCAAACAGCAATAAAGAAAATAAGAAAAAAAAAGAAATATTATTATACAACCGATGTCGAAGCATGAGCACATATGCATCTACCAACGCTTACCATTAATACACTCAGCCACCATCAAGTTGGTCAAACCCTCAACATAATCTCTAATCTTTAAATACCGAGCAAGTGTCTGTGTATAGGACACACACACACACACACCCACACAGGCAAAGCCACACTTAAGCAAACACACCCATACACAAACATATGCACTCACACAGGGAAAGACAAGTTAGTGTTGCCACTTTAAAGTGCAAGCCCCATATGTTAGTCGCGATCTGAGCCCAGGGCCTGAGCCTTTAACAGGCAGACCGCGTCCATCTGCCAGCCCCATTAGCAGCCCAACTACTACCAGCACCAGACGACACAAGTGTCTCTGACTATGTGTATACATGTGTGTGTGTGTGTGTGCGTGTTTTTGTCTGTGTGAGGGAGTGCTTGTGTCTTTGTGTCAAACTCAAACTGTGTGGGAGTTTGTCCAGAACATGCATATGAACGTGTGTTTGTGAGCATGTTTACTCTGGTGAATGCCAAATGTTTGTTTTTATCTCTATGTGTGTGCATATGTGTGTGTGTGTGTGTTTGTTTTTGTGTGTGCGTGTGTGCATGTGTGCATGCATGCGTATGTGTGCATGTGTGTGTGTGTGTGTGTTTGTGTGTGAGTTAAGAGACACAAGTATGCACATTTGTTGGTTTTTTAGTTGGTTCCACTTCCTATGCTGGAAGCAGGCCGGCTGGCTAAGTGGTTTCGTCGTTGATCGCCTGCCTGTTAGCTTTCCAGGATAACCTTGAATAATCGGACACACCTTAGCCCCGCCCCTCCCAAACCCTGATAGCGGGTGACACAGAGCCATCTGACTTCTGAAGAGCTCCAAACCGTTTTCATTGGTGTAATCAGTTGAAAGCCATGGTTAACCACCAATTAGCCTTTTGTCATCAAATATTAATCGCCCCGCTAACAGAACGCTCTTATTTATTTACGCTGCCCGTGAGGTGTCATGGGAGGAACGTGCAATGTTTCAAGATAAATGTGTGTTTGTGTGCGTGTGTGTTTTTGTGTGTGTATGTGTGCAGTGCACACATATATATGTGTGTGCACGATTTTTGTGTCAAAACTCAGTCAAAAAACTGAAAAATAAATATGCCTGGTGCAGAACATTCATTTTTGACAGAGAGAAAGATAAGAAATTCAAAATTGTTCACAATTATCCCGCTGCCTGAATAAGGCATTGAATCGGTTTGAAATGGAGCAGCACAGTCAATAGCCACACATGTAGCCAGGCAACACAACATCATTGCACACAATCTCTGGTTGGAAAAACACCCGCATTGTCAGTATGATAGAATAAAAGTAACTTGACTATTAATATCAGGCTAATATCGCCATGAAATATTAATTGTTTGATGAATTATTTATCACTGAACTGTACTGCCGTTGGGAATTTAGCATGCCAAAGCAACTTAAATAATCAATGACGGGGCAAGATTAGCCCTGATCTTTGTTACTTTGGGGAATGACCCTTTTCTGTCAAAGTCCATCTGTCCCAAAGCTCAGACAAATCTGACTGTCAAGTTCACTCAAGCTATTCATTCCCTCTGATGCCCTGTTCACACACCCCCTCTCAGAATCCAACGAACAACCTAAGTTCACAAATCATTTTCACATGTCTTTGCTTCTTTACAGCAGGAAAGGCAGAACGAGTATCAAGGAACAAGCTCAACATTGGAGACAAGATAAGCAACCACCTGAAAACCCTTGTTTCAGTCTTAATTATTTATCTGTGTCTTCTTCAAGTAAGACACACAACTCAAATCTCTTCCTTGAAGGAAGCTGGTAGGTTTTTTAGGCTGATTTGCTTGGGAAAAATAATAAACTCCATGAAAACACACACATTGACGGTAAAACAGATGCTTGAAATGTGATACTAATAGCTTGTTGATTGTTTGACTCTGTGCCAAGAAAAGTTAATATCTGCCTCAGGAATGGAATATAAATCAGAAAATGCTTAAAATATATATTCAGCCCTAAATGTTTCTGATGCTAAACAGCGGTCCCAGAGCTCCATTCGGTGTAAATGTCTAAACCTATTTGTATAAATCACTTATTATAATCTACTCCACCAAGTTTACACTAATGCAATGGCTTGCTGAACCACCATCTTGGAGAAACTGTGTCTCTTTCTGTGATCTAGAATGAGGTCACTCTCAGCATATTTTGTTAAACTTCTTTTGAGTGATTAATGGAACATACAGGTCTGGGTGATTATACCATCGTAACTGTCTCTCCTGGCTTCACTAGAACATCCGTTACCAATATAAATTGCCAAAATTACTTGTTGTGTACAGGTATGCTCCTGGAGTTGTTATACCATAGCTAAAACCACATGTTTGGTCATGTATCCTGAAGGCTGAAGTGGATTAAAAAACCACATGTCTCCTTGTAAGGGGTGGGTTACATGGAAGATAATCTCTGTGCGCACAATTTGTATGTGTATGCCAAAGATAATATACTATATGCCAAAGATAATATACTACCCATATGCCAAATATATATATGACTCATAGATAGATTATTCAACCCATATTCCAAATAGAGAAACTATTTGGTGGACACTTTCATCCAAAACATCTTATTACACTAGACATTGAGCTATTACATAATCCTTATCAAACACACACTGTAGTCATATACCTTACCAGCTAGGAACGACCAATAACCCTACCCTGATGCGGATGACTTATGACCCTAACCTGGTGAGAACGACCTATGACCCTACTCTGATGGAGGTGATGTATGACCCTACACTGGTGAGAACGACCAATGACCTTTGACCCTACCCGGTACAAACTAGGAGATGGGTCATGTGAAGGGCCTATGACCCTACCCTGGTGTGGACGACCTGTGACCCTACCCCGGTGTGAAGGACCTTTAGCCCTACCTTGTACGAGCAGACGGGTGGTGTGGATGACCTCTCCTTGGGGGCTGAAGGCTCGGCAGGTGTACGCCCCTCTGTCATCTCTGTTGATGGTCAGCACCGAAAGACTGCCATCAGCCACCTAGGAAGACACACACACACACACAGATAAATATTGTGACATGCAATTTGGGATTATCTGGGAATTTTATCATCGTAATACAATGATAAATAATAAAGCTTTATTTTTTTTAAGTGTAGAAAGTAATATATAATATTGTGATAATACTTCAATGTTTAAAGGATTAACAGCATATAACCCTACGTGTTTGCTTATTAGATACACAATGAAAAACGTTCAGCAATTAGCCATTGTGCAAAACTAAATATCATCAACATATAACTATCACTTGGTATATCATCAAATATTGTATGATAATCCGGTGAAATTGGCCCACCTGTACTCATAACTAAAGACACTAAAAAGAGGAACACATTAGGAGATCAAAGCTCAGCGTAAGCACAGCCTGAGTGGAATGCAGTCATCCGTTAGAAATAGATGTCACATCTCGCCAAACATGGTAAATCTACTTCAGGCTGAGGCAGCAGGCAGACACAAAACCTGGCACTGGAGATGACAGAGCAAGTGTTTTGTATCCATGGGGCCCGTGACAAGACAGAAAGCCATGCCTGGCTGTGTCTCTTACTGGGACCTACTGTAAAGACTGTCAGCGCACACTATCACCTCAAAGGACAGACGCAGCACAAAGCACGTACACCTTTCATCAGTGTGTGCTACGTCCGCACTGCTTTACTTGCTTTGTCGCCACCACACACATGGATAGTTGGAAGGAATGGATGGATGTTTGAAGGAAAGCAAGAAAGAAAGGAAGAAGTAAAGAAAGACTTAGAGAACGAAAGATATGAAGAAAGAAAGAACGAAAGAAAAAGACAAAGAAAGAATAAAACAATATTTATTAACTCCTACTTAATGCATCCAGTCAATTGCTTTCAAACTACCTACGCTAATAAAATGATGAATAAGGATACTTTTAAAAAGCACTTCCACAGCCACTGAAGCTCATGTCCCTGGAGGTATGAGTGTGGTACAATAATTATTCTGGGATGAATAAATAAATGAATAGAGAGTCAGCATTTGGTGAGACACTTTCTGACCTTTGCCAACCCGCACTATCCATCTCCATCTTGGGGAACACAATGTCGTTCCAAGAGAAATTATCGGATCAATGCTGGGAAGCGAGATCTAGTA